>CM066165.1:12042500-12165000 GCA_033629205.1 Lithocarpus polystachyus
CAAAGCCCTAATATAACTAGGAAAGTGGTGTTTTTCAGCTGGAATTTTCGTGCATCAGATCTGGAGGCTTCCAAAAATAAATCGCATCAGATTACAAATTAGAATTGTAGGCAAAGGAACATTCCAGAACGTCAACAATGCAGGTGCAGCAACTTCAAGCCCAATTTCGACCTTGATGCGGCCCGTATCTCTCAAAACTCAAAACATGAAAGTTGTAGATATTTGTCTTAGCGTTCCATAGCATCTTGAATCATCTCAATCGGAGCTCAGATGAGAGAGTTATGCCGAGATTACGAAGAGATGTCAAAGCTGTCCAGAATCGCCCAATCAGCTACGTTTTGCACTTAATGCCTCCATTTGCACCCTAAATCAAAATATAAGAATAATGAGTATATTTAGGCACCAAGTAAGTGTAAAAGACTAAGCATTAAGAGAGAAATATATGCCAATTTGCATTCTCATCAAAAGTCCATAGCTTTGCAATATCAACATTGCTGAGATGCCCTCGGACAATAGTGTCTCCTCGGATAAGCCCAATGCCCAACATTTATATTTGGGCCTCTGGTCCCTACAATAGCCCCTCAAAATTTCAATTTTCTCCTTTAGTCTGAGGAGAAAAGTGGAGTTTTGGCTGTTTTGAGAGTTAAAATCACCCATTCCTTTAGTTTCTTCCGTTCAATGCGCTTCACAATTATTACTGACGCTTCGGAAACCACGACACGTCATTAATTGCTTCAGGCGGCACTTTGTCCCCTTTATCCAACGGTGAGATGCAGATCATGCGGTTGGCATTTCTCCTCGAATTTTGAGCAGGATAACTCCCACTCAATTCTTCTCCCTATATAAAGTGCCTTGGGAAATTACTTTTGCTCATTTTACAAACTCTCAAGCTTACCAAAAGATCCTGAGCGTTCCAGTCTTCGAAGCATCCTCTATTACCTAAAATTTCGAAGTCTTCTTTACTGAAAGTTTTAGATTTTTAAGTACTAGAAATAGTTCCGGCACCTATTCTCATAAGTTTTTAACTTCCAAATTATTTTCTTCTCGGCCGAGCTTCTCAGCATACCATTTTCCATTATCTCTTCAAAAAGAAAATTTACATAATTAGATGGGTAGATTTAAGGATCTGGTTGAGTCCCCTATTGCCATGGAGGCTTTCAGGGAGAAATACCACATACCTTAAGGGATGAACTTGAGATATTGTTCGCTGGACAGAATAGTCAACGATAGGAAAATGGGCGAGGTGGCCATTCTTGTAATCGCCTTCACAAAAGGGGGAATGACCCTTCCCATGGGTGTAAAACGTACTCCCCCCTAGATCGAGGGTTTTACATGGAGTCGTCACTTATTTAATTTAAATGAAAAAAATAAGAAAACCTTCAATATATATATATATATATATAAACTTCTGTTGTATTAATGTATATAACAATTTACATCAATTTGTAATAAAAATTTACAATGCTTTTTGTCCTAGATACAATCTAAGAAAAGTAAATTACATTGCTTTATTTCCTAGTTACATTCTAAAAAAAAATGTAAAATTGCATATACAAGTGCACAGTCTAGAACCCTTGATTTTGATTCGGAGGCTAATTTACGAGATGGGAAGGGATTAAGCGCCTATCTCGCTCGGTAAAACCGGTCTCCAAGGTTAAGGTGGCCAATATCATGTCATGTCAAACAAATACAAACAATATGTCATAGCAACATATTAATGCAAGAATGTAAGCAAATATGTATTAGAGGAATTTGACATAAAGAGAAACAAAAAAATGAAATTTGTTAGATAACAATTTTAAGGTAAAAAAAACAACATGAAGGTAATGGCATGTTCATCCAAAAAATCAATGTAAACAAAGAATTCCTAGCCTAGACATGTTCATCTAAGCATGTGAAGAAAAGACAAAGTTGTCATGTTATTTGTCATCAACATAATTGCAAAGAAAATAAAATAAAATAAAACATTTATACATATTTGATCATCCAAGCAATTATGAAAAAAATAGAGGAAAAATCCCTTAGACATGTTCATCTAGAGAAAATCAAAATACTTAGACATGTTCGTTCAAGCATTTTTCTAAAAAAGTAAAAGAACAACCTAGACATGTTCATCTAAGCATTCAAGGGAAAGTTGTGCTTTTGCCTAGAAGTGTTCATCTAAGCATTCAAGAGAAAATTGTGCTTTAACTTAGAAGTGTTCATCTAAGCATGTAAAAGATATTTCAATGAGACATATAGGCATGTTCATCCAAGCATATCATAAAAGAAACAAATAATGATTTGTTAAACATTTATTCAAGCATGTGTAGAAAGTTAAGAACATAATTAACTATTTACCAACATAGAACATAAATTAAAAGGGGGAAGTGATCACTTAAAGAGCTAGGGAGAAAGCAAGGAAACACAAAACTACAACCAAAGTAAGAACAATGGTTGCTCAACAGCTTTTCTTTTCTGCTTTCTCACTAGCTCTTTAGAGGGAATTCGGGGGTCCTAAAAATGGAAGAGGTCTTCTCTATTTATAGGGGAAGGGATGGCTTAGCTTTAAAGCTAAGTTATTAGCTTTCTTCTGAAGCTAAGGGTAACCTGTTTGAATGAGCTAGAACAGATTTGGTGATGATCTCCATTTGAATTTTGAAAGGAAGTTCAAGATGATGCTGCACCCGCTTCGTATTTTGGCTCTAACTTTCTGCTCAAAATTCCAATTGATTCATAATTGGTGTTTTTTGAAAGGAAATTCAATTATCTACAACTTTTTCAGAAATAGAGAAAACCAAATTTCAACATTTTCCAGGACAAAAATGCGTTTCAAATTTCTGCTGAAAATAGTAACGTTTTTTGAGCATTTTTGAAAATTTTCACAGTATGTATCTGTTTCTCTATCCAACTTGTTTTTCAAAAGCTTTATTCTGAAGCTAAGGGAGGGGATAAGCCTATCAGATAAGATTGGGTGTTGATCCTCATTTGAAATTTTGAAAGAAAATTGAAGATGATGCTGATTTTGTGTTATCTTCTGCACCTGTTTCGTATTTTGGCCATAACTTTCTGTTCAAAATTCCAATTGATTTGGGATTAGTGTTTATTGAAAGGAAATTCAATTATCTACAACTTTTTAAGAAATAGAGAAAATCAAATTTCAACGATTTTCAGACCAAAAATGCGATTCAAGTTTCTGCTGAAGATAATAACATTTTTTTTTTTAGCATTTTTCTCTTTTTTTCTTTTTTTCTTTCTTTTTGGATCATATCTTTCTCTCTCCAGACTTTTTTTTTTTCAAAAGAGCAAATAAGATGCCACAAAGGAAAACATTTTTTATTAAAAAAAAATTAAAAAAAATGAAATCCAATCAAAATTCGCACTTAATTATCTTTAAATTAATTATTGTTGGAACCAATCAAAATTAAGTGTTTAAGATAGGATGTGATCAGGCCTATTGTGTAGGTCAGCTATGATCATTGAAAATTGTTTGTATGATAACTTTTGATCAGGTGGTCCGATCAAAACCCATGACATACCATTATGATTGTTAGAGCATCAAGATTTGTTTTGTATCACAAATTTGAAGATCTACCGGTTAGTTAAATGCAAGTTGTAAAATGAGGTGTCTACAGAATGCCCCTCATTGACAAAGTTTGAAAAGTGAATGTCAATGTAGAAGAAAGACACCAAATTTTGCAACTTGAAATTTAACCGATGTGTGATGAAAATTTGTTAAAGTTTTGGAAACTTGTTGGTTTCCAAAAAATTTTGACCCAAAATGTGTTGGCAATTTTCTCAAAAAAAAAAAAAAAAAAAAAACTTGTTATTTTTTTGTTGAAAATTTTGAACTCATAAATTATGTAAAGATCCTGGCAAATTTTCTAAAAATTCGTCCATTTTTTGAAAATTTTGAACCTGAAATTTGTTGAAAATCTTGTTGAATTTTCTCTTGAAAATTTGTGTTTGTGAAAACCTTGTTGGGTTTTCTTATGTAGATCTTGGCAAATTTTCTAAAAACTTGTCTATTTTTTGAAAATTTTTGAACCTAAAACTTGTTGAAAATTTTGTTGAATTTTCTCTTGAAAATTTTGTAATTGTGAAAACATGTTGGGCATTCTTGGAATGATCTTGTCATGTCTTTTGGAAATTTGATAAAAAACCTAGTTAGGTTTTGTTGAAAATGAAAAATTTCAGGTTTCCTTGCAAAAAAGTTATGAAAAATCTTATTGGACTTTCTGAAAACGTTTTTGTGACTTTCAAAAAACTTTGTCAAACCCTAGAGCCCAAGATGCAAAAGACTCCTTAGTTGAGTCTTGTGTGATGTAGAGCTGAAGCGGTTGTTAAACGCCAAAATAAATGAGAGATCCTTGCTTAATTCATGCAAAGATGAAAATTTTCCTTTCTCAAGCTTGTTAGAAACTAGTCAATTTGCAACCAATGCCCCTAGTATAAACATGCTTGCATGAAAACTAATGGACCAATGAAAATAAAAAGCAAATGGGCCAATACCCCTAGTTACGTAAAAAAGTTTTTCAAAAATCAATTGCAATGCCCCTAGTTTAAAACTTCACTAATATATCTCTTTTTCTTTTTCTTTTTTTCTTTTTTTTTCACTTTTTTTTTTTTGGTGATAAAACTTTGCTTATCTTCTGTTGGCGCTGAAACTTAGAACTCCAAACTTCAAGATAACCTCCTACCCTTATTGGATATATGATTCAAAAACTTTCAAAAGCAATTATCACTATATAAGACTCGGAGTTCTAAAGATTATATAATGCTCTGCCAACAAGATCAAACAAACAAACAACTCAAACAATGGCCCGAACTGTCCCTTTTTCTTTTCATTCCAATACATGGCATCGGTCTGATTCAATCCTCACCCTTGTGAATAAATGGCTGGATGGCATGGACAAAACTGATTGTATAAACTTCCAAGCTTTTGGGTTGAAAGGTCTCTTAGTCCTAAAGCGTGTGAAACTTGATCGGGGATTCCTCATGGCTGCCAGCCGATTGAGGGATGCAAAGGACCATGTGTTCCAATTCCACCTTGCTGAATTGTGTCCTACAGTTGAAGAATTCACAGCAATCTTGGGTTGTGACATAGACGCACATCCGGCAGTACCGTCTTGCAATCCCAAATACCAAGCTAGGCTTTCTTCATTGATAAGGATCCCTTCGAAAGAAGTAGTTCCACTTCTGGATGGTCAATGGGTAGACATTCAGAAAATGATTGATAAGTTCATGCCAATGGAGGTCAAGACTCTCCGACAAAGCCGAAGCAAATGCTTCGCATTGGCTTTTTGTCTTTTGAGTGAGTTCTTGCTATTTACTGGTGATCATGGTTTTGCTGATGTAAGAGTGGTTGATATAGTTCATGAGGCAGAAAATGAGAAGAATATTGTTCCCATTGTTCTTGTTGAAACTTTTCATGGTCTAGACGCTCTATCCAACCAAGAAACTTTGCTATTCCATGGATGCCCTCTACTCCTTCAGATCTGGCTTATGGATCACTTATCTTTGGTGCTGCCTCCCACAATGTCTCCCTATGCACCGGAGCATTACCATGGCCGCTCTTTGAAGAGAACTAGTTGTGTCACTGAACGAGACTAGATTAAGCACCTGAAAGAGAGGTCCAGTGCATCTATTCTTTGGCATTGCTCTTGGTGGGGGTGCCAAAACCCGAGGATACGATCATCTGGATGGGATCATTTGTTTCCGATGGGTCTGAGAAAGGCTTCTTTTTATAAAGGTGACAGGCTATTAAGACAGTTCGACTTAGAACCAAAAGTTCCTGGAGAAGCTCGTGAGTTTGGAATGGTAAATGCGACATCAACTACAATTACCATTTATGAGAGGGGGCTGATAAATGCAGACAGAGCTGGGAATTCTTATAGGCGGGCTAGACTTTTGAAGAATAACTATGCTTATTTAGCTTGGTTGGCTGAACAAGTGTATGAGGAAATTTTGAGGAAGAAAAGGCGGGCTTTTTTGAAAACTTCTAGGGAAGGATCAAGGAAGAGAAAGAGAAACAACTAAACTCCAAACTGATTAGGATTTGTCTTGCTTTCAAATAAATTTATCTTGAATAAAGATATGTCAATTTAGGCTTCGATTTAGGATCGTTTTTCATTTCCAATGTATAAGGACATTTTGATGAATAAAAATGTTGCATTTTGGCTTTTGCTTTATTTTCTTTGGAAAATGAATGAATGATTTATTATTTTGACCGAACCAATGTGGTTGCCTACGTACCCTCTTGAAGAAGGATTAGGTCATCACGTAGTTCAAATATATATATATATATATATATATATTTTTTTTTTTTGTCTTAACTTTTGCCTAGGCTGCCTTTTCAGGTTTTCAACCTAGTAGACTCTCTCACACTCAAAGTTTTTTTTTTAATCTCTCCGTTTGCATAGACCGCCCTTTCGGGTTTTCAATCTATCTTCTTCTTCTTCTTCTTCTTTTTTTTTTTTTTCTTTTTTTTTTTTCTTTTTTTGTCTTAACTTTTGCCTAGGTCGCCTTTTCAGGCTTTCAACCTAGTAGACTGTCTTACACTCAAAGTATTTTTTTATCTCTCCTTTTGCATAGATCGCCCTTTCGGGTTTTCAATCTATCTTCTTCTTTTTTTTTTTTTTTTACACATGATATTTCTTTAGCTGATCCAGATTGGTTGGTTCCACAAACGAGTTTCCGTCTAAGTCCACCAGTCTTGTCCCACCTCCAGGGTAGATTTCTTTAATCATGAAGGGCCCAGACCAATTGGGTTTGAACTTCCCTCTTGGGTCATGTACAGGGGCCCGTATTTCTTTGAGCACCAAATCTCAAACCTTGAGTTCACGAGGACGGACTCTTTTGTTAAAAGACCTTCTTGCTCTTCTTCGATAACCTTGATGATAATATATTGCTCTTAGACGCTTTTCATCAATCATGCATAATTGATCATACCGGTCTTGCATCCATTCAGTTTCTGGGATTTTTTCTTCCATAACAACTCGAAGCTTGGTTGGCTGAAGAAGTGTATGACCAAGAGGAAATTTTGAGGAAGAAAAGGTGGGCTTTTTTGAAAACTTCTAGGGAAGGATCAAGGAAGAGAAAGAGAAACAACTAAACTCCAAACTGATTAGGATTTGTCTTGCTTTCAAATAAATTTATCTTGAATAAAGATATGTCAATTTAGGCTTCGATTTAGGATCGTTTTTCATTTCCAATGTATTAGGACCCTTTGATGAATAAAAATGTTGCATTTTGGCTTTTTCTTTATTTTCTTTGGAAAATGAATGAATGATTTATTATTTTGACCGAACCAATGTGGTTGCCTACGTACCCTCTTGAAGAAGGATTTGTCTTAACTTTTGCCTAGGCTGCCTTTCCATGTTTTCAACCTAGCAGACTCTCTCACACTTAAAGTTTTTTTTTTATCTCTCCTTTTGCATAGACCGCCCTTTCGGGTTTTCAATCTATCTTCTTCTTTTTTTCTTTTTTTTCTTTTTTTTTTTCTTTTTTTGTCTTAACTTTTGCCTAGGCCGCCTTTTCAGGTTTTCAACCTAGTAGACTCTCTTACATTCAAAGTATTTTTTTATCTCTCCTTTTGCATAGATCGCCCTTTCGGGTTTTCAATCTATCTTTTTTTTTTTTTTTTTTTTACACATGATATTTCTTCAGCTGATCCAGATTGGTTGGTTCCACAAATGAGTTTCCTTCTAAGTCCACCAGTCTTGTCCCACCTCCAGGGTAGATTTCTTTAATCATGAAGGGCCTAGACCAATTGGTTTTGAACTTCCCTTTTGGGTCATGTACTGGGGCCCGTATTTCTTTGAGCACCAAATCTCCAACCTTGAGTTCACGAGGACGGACTCTTTTGTTAAAAGACATTCTTGCTCTTCTTTGATAACCTTGATGATAATATATTGCTCTTAGACACTTTTCATCAATCATGCATAATTGATCATACCGGTCTTGCATCCATACAACTTCTGGGATTTTTTCTTCCATAACAACTCGAAGTGACTGTATTGCCAATTCTATAGGTAGCACTGCTTCTATGCCGTATACCAAGGAATATGGGGTCGACCCTGTAGACGTACGTATTGATGTACAATATCCCCACAATGCAAAGGGTAGCCTGAGGTGCCAATCCCTGTGGCTTTGGGCATTCTTCTTCAATATCTTCCCAATTTTTTTATTAGCAGCTTCAACCGCTCCATTTGTTTGTGGGCGATATGGGGAAGATTTGTGATGTTTAATGCCATATTCTGTCAATAATTTGGAGGTCTCATCTCGAAAGTGTGATCCATTATTGGAGATGATCTCACAAGGTACTCCATATCGGCATATGATGTTTGTTCTGATAAACTGTGCAACCTTCTTGGAATTCAAAACTTTATAAGATGCAGCTTCTATCCATTTTGTGAAATAATCAATGACTACCAAGATGTATTCATGACCATTACTAGCCTTTGGATTAATTTTTCCAATTATATCAATGCCCTATGTAGAAAAAGGCCAGGGAGAGCTTAAGCAATGTAACTGAACTGGTGGCATGTGCTTTAAATCCCCATGTATTTGACATTCATGGCATTTCCTAACATGAGCTGCACAATCAGCTTCCATGGTGGTCCAATAGTATCCCAGACGTAGAATTTTCCTTGATAACATGTGGGCATTCATATGTGGTCCATACTCAGATTCATGCACTTCTTTTATGATACGTTGGGCTTCCTTTTTTGTTACACAAAGGAGATGACTTCCTTCATATGATCTTCTATACAACCTTTCTCCACAAATTATGTAATTAGTTGCCATGCGCCGAATCTCCATTCTATCATTCTTGTCAGCAGTGTCAGGGTAGGTCCTATGCTTGAGGAACTGAAATATATCTGCATACCATTCTTCTTCTTCCATTTCTTCCTCCAAGGCACAACAATATGATGGTTCATCCCTTTGCTCAATGATCAATGGGTGAACATTAGTTCCATCTGAAATGTCAATCATGGAAGCCAATGTAGCCAATGCATCAGCGAATTGATTTTGTATGCGGGGGATGTAATGATACTCAATTTTATCGAATTTCTTGGATAATTCTTGAAGATGATCATAATAAGGTTGCAACCTTTCTTCTTTAATCTTCCACTTGTTCTGGATTTTCCTGATTATTAAAGCGGAGTCTTCATAAACTTCTATTTCTTTGATACCCAAAGGGTAGCGGCCTCAAGACCTTGTATGCACGCCTCATATTCAGTAGCATTATTGGTTGTTGAGAAATTGAGCTTAATAGAGATTGGTTTATGGGTTTCCATTGGTGAAACTAAGAGTACCCCTATTCCACTCCCATTTCGATTAGCAGCTCCATCAAAGTACATTCTCCACCTGGCAAGCTCCGTCGCTAAAATATCTTCATTTGGGAATTTATCCCTAGTCACTTCTGCTTCAAGAGGGGGACAATTGGCAAGATGATCAGCAATGGCTCTTCCTTTAATGGATTTCTGAGTGACATATTTAATTTCGAATTATGACAACAATAGGACCCATTTTGTAATTCTTCCATCCTGGACCAGCTTTTCCATCAAATACTTAAGTGGATCCATGCGAGCTATCAAGAGGACTTGAAAAGATAACATGTAATGTCTGAGTTTCTGAGCAGCAACACACGTCTTCTCCAAAACTGAGTATTTCACTTCATACGTAGTCATCTTTTTGCTGATGTAAGAAATAGCATTCTCTTTTCTAGATTCTTCTAAGTACTGAGCTAGTAAAGCTCCCATTGCTGTATCTGTAGTGCTTAAATAAAGCAATAAAGGCTTGCCTTGAATGGGTGGCATCAATATGGGAGGTTTCAACAAATATTCCTTACTTTTTTCGAAAGCTTCTTGACACTGTTCGTTCCATTTAATGGGTACATCCTTCTTGAGCAATTTGAAAATGGGCTCGCAAATAGTAGTTAATTGAGCTATAAATCAACTGATGTATTGTATTCTTCCCAAGAATCCTCGAATTTCTTTCTCGGTCTTTGGTGATTTCATTTCTGTAATTGCTTATTGGTATCTACTTCTATCCCTCTATTGCTAACCATAAATCCGAGCAGCTTTCTTGAAGTTACTCCAAAAGTGCACTTCTTAGGGTTTAGTCGAAGCTTGTAATGCTTGATTCTTTCAAAAAACTTCCTCAAGACTGACATATGGTCCCCACGGTTTTTAGACTTAACTATCATATCATCCACATAAACTTCTACCTCTTTATGTATCATATCATTCAACAATGTTGTAGCAGCACGTTGGTAGGTGGCCCCAGCATTCTTAAGGCCGAATGGCATGACTTTGTAGCAGTACGTTCCCCAAGGGGTGATGAACGAAGTCTTCTCCATATCTTCTGGTGCCATCTTGATTTGATTGTATCCAAAGAAACCATCCATGAAAGATAAGAGTGCATGTCCTGCAATATTGTCCACAAGGATGTCTACATGAGGTAGGGGGAAGTCATCCTTCGGGCTGGCTTTGTTGAGGTCCCTGAAGTCAACACACATTCTAACCTTGCCATCCTTCTTCGGTACTGGGACGACATTAGCTAGCCATTCTGGATAATTAACGACTTGGAGGAAACCGGCATTATATTGTTTTTCCACTTCTTCTTTGATCTTCAATGTCCATTCTGGTTTCATTCTTCTTAACTTTTGCTTGACTGGCTTAATAGTGGGATCAGTCAGAATATGACGTTGCACTATGTTGGTGTCGATGCCAGGCATGTCTTCATATGACCATGCAAAAATCTCCTCATATTCTTGAAGAAGGATAATCAACTCATTCTTTTCTTTAAGATTTAAAGTGTTACCAATTTGCACCATTTTTAGTTCATCTTCAAACCCTAAATTAATGAATTGAATTTCTTCCTTGATAGGCTTTACATGCCCTTGTTCTTCATTTTTTTTTGAAGCCTTTTTTTGACATTTCATTATTTATTTCAGAAATAAAAATATTTAAAGTAAGCAAGTAAGCTGAATCAGAGATCATCTTATTATCATTGAAAGAGTTGACAACAGTCTCAATAGTAGAGAAATTGACAGGAATAGGAGTACTAGTTGAAACAAACTCAATAGGGACAATGATTTTAGTGGACTCAAAGAACTTGGTCTCTTTTGGGTGATCTTCAACTGGGCAGCTTCCTTCCCAAGTCCAATTCTTCAGCTCTGAGATGATAGTGGTTATGGCAGGAACTTCTTTATAAGCTTCTCCAGATCGCAGCATATATATTTCATCTATCTCCATCGGGTCCTCCCTAGAATCCTCATTGGATATATCCATATAGTCTGCATCCTCCTCTTGGAGTGGATTAATAGGTTCTTCTTCCTCTGAGTCATGGATGGTGAGTTTCTTAAAATCATGAAACGTGATTTGTTTCTCCAACAGTGCACATCTATCGGAGGATTGTCTTCTTCATCTGTGTATGGGGTTAATGACCCAAATTCAGAATGTGGAAATCCATATAATAAATTATTTCCCTCAGAATAAATCGAGTCATCATCCTCGACAATTCTTATTTCCATGCCAGTATGCTCCCAGTCTTCATTGTGCCCTGAAACTTCTTCACTATTAAAGAAATCATGATCTTCATCCTTTGTCAAACAATGTTCTTCAGAGAAATAATCTTCATCATCGTCCCCTTCATAGTCTTCATCTTCACGATAATGGGTAGAAGGAGTAGTGTTTTCCGGAAGCAATGAATAAGATGTAGGAACATCGAGGAATGTATTTAGCTCTCCTTCTCCAGGAATAATCCCATTCTCATAAACCATATGAATTTCATCAAGAGTGGTTCTCCCTATCTCCAACGATCCCATATCTTCTCTAATGTTTACAAGCTCGAAGTCTAAGTTTCCCCATGACCTGGTATCATCTTCCATAAGAAAGTGATCTATGTCAATTCCTCCCACAAGCTCTTCAAGATCTTCATAATCGTTCTGAAAGACTTCCCAATTATTCATTGCATTCGTGGGAGTCCAAATCAATGGTACTTCATCATCTCTATTTCCTTCCCTCATGTTGAGAACAATGTCACCCAATAAAGTTGCCAAAGCGTTGGGATCTAGATGTGAGGCCCAATCTTCTATCTTCTTCTCTTCTGCTTTAGGTGTCTCAATTTCACAGTCTGCAAAGATTTCTATCCCAGGAAGCTTTGTTGCAGTCCTTTGATCATACCAAGGTTCTGGAAACATGGAGTAAAGTTGGACCTCCCCTTCCTTGACAAACTTTCCATTAAGAGTAGGAGTGTACGGCTTCATAGTAAAAGACTCGTATGATAACCCTTTCGCTTTTGCTTTAGAACAGGTTATTTTCTTTAATTCTTCTTCTAATAAATCTTCATCAATGGGCTTGTATCCTAACCCAAATGGTGGTATAGTAGTAGCATAGCTAGTGAAATTAGGTAAGCCCTGATTATTCCTTCCTAGGCCCAAACCTGGGAAATAATCCATCTTCCTCATCATGGATACCACTTTGTCATTGCTATATGGATCAAAATCCATAGGAAAGCATTCTTCTATAGCTTCTTTCGGCCATGATATGGTTTGAACTTCTTCCATGTCAAATCCAGACAAAGCTAGGTCTTCTTTTACTTGGATTCCATGCACCAGACCCCAAGTATTAGACTTATCCCTATGTATGGTAATGATTGACTTTTTCTATGGGAATCTAACTTTCTGATATAATGAGGAGGGTACAGCTTTTGCAGTGTGAATCCATGGCCGGCCCAACAACAAATTGAAACAAGCTGAGATGTCCAAAACTTGAAAATGTACTTTCTGAACTACAGGGCCAATCGTTATTTCAAGTGTAACATTCCCAATACTTCTCTTCGGGTATTGTCGTAGGCCTTCACATATTGATTGGATGGCCCAAAATCCTCTATATTTAGGCCCAAGCAGCTTGCGGTCCTCAGGGGGCAAACATTTAATGCGCTACCATCATCAGCCAGTACCATTAGCACCCTTTTGCCATGGGTGTCAATTGTAATGTGAAGGGGGTCATCGTGTGAATACCCCTTATCTGAAATATCCTTATCAAAAAAAGAAATAGTAGGCTCAGTCCTTATTACTCCAATCATGGCATTAAGGGCTTCAGGAGTTATGGTAGTTGGAACTTGGATCTTGTCTAGGAGGTTCAACAAAGTTTGACGATGATGATAAGAGGAGGTAAGTAAACCACATAGAGAAATATTAGCTTGAGTATTCTGTAATTGTTTGAGAATAAGATCATCTTCTAGTTACAACTGGGTGGGCCTAGATGGCCTGTTCAGTGCTTCCACTGGATCATCTGCTTCCAAGTAAGATGGCTTAAAGTGTCTACCCCCTTGAGTAAGGTGAGCTATTCCAGTGGCTTTGTAAAGGTTGGGCTTTTTGTGGGAAGTATGTGTTTGTCTTTTTGGGAATATGGGCTTTTGTGAAGTGAGTCTGAAGAATGAGGTGGGCTCTTTTTTGTGGGGAAATGGCTTTTTCTGGGAAAGAGATTGGTTCTTTTGGTGAGGCTTGATTTGACAATGTGGGCTTTTCTTGTTCATTCCAAATATCAATTCTAGGTTTAGGAAGCGGTAGTTCCTTGATCATAAGTTCTTCCCATATCAAGGTGTTGCAACTTGGAATGTCTTGAATCATGGCTGATAGCTCTTCTTGTGTCTTGCTTTCTTCTTCAATTAAGCAATTAATCTTTGGACCTTACCCAACAACATGATTAGGGAGTGGGTTTGTGGTGATATTGGGTTGAGCTGGGGGAGATACAATCTCTTGATCAATCAAATCTTAGACGGAGTTTTTGAGCGCGAAGCATTGATCAGTAGCATGACCTGGTGTTTGATGAAATGCATACCTCTTGCTATTATCGAACCACTTTGGCAAGGGATTTGGTATTGGCTTTGGATCAAGAGGTTTGAGGAGGTCCTTCTCTCTAAGTTTCTCAAAAACTTTACTGAGTGACATATGCAATTCATGGTATTGCCTCATGGGCCTTCCTTGTGGAGCTTTGGCCAATGTGGGTGAAGCTACTAACTGAAAAGGGGACTGTTTGCTTATGGCAGATATCTTTGGCACTTTTGAGCTTGATGGACCAAATGACCTCTTGGGCCTTGTTACTTCTTCTCCCTTAATTGTTCCAGTGTTAATAGCGTCTTCAATCTGAGTCCCAGCAGAAATCAAGGCCTTGAAACTACGGAAATTCTGGGCAAAAAGATACTTGTTGTAGGCTGGGAGGAGATTCTTCACAACCATGTTCAACTGCTCCTCCTCGGTGGGCTTAACAGTCATTTGGGCTGCCTTAGCTCTCCACCTTATGATGAATGCAGAAAAAGACTCCTTAGAGTCTTGCTTGGTTGTCTTAAGGTCTCTTTGACTAACATCCACTTCAGTATTGTACTTGTACAGTTTATAAAACTCACGACCAATACCTTCCCATTATGAGTTCGAGAATCATCCAAATTTAGGAACCAACGCAAAGCAGCCCCTATGAGTGTGTTTTGAAACATCTGGGCCATTAGCTCTTCACTAGCCCCTAAGGGTTGCAATGCCCTCATATACAATTTCAAATGGGCTTTTGGGCAGCCTGTGCCATCAAACTTGTGCAATGTTGGCATTTTAAACTTTGGTGGGGCCCTTGCTTGTGGAAAGAGCGAAAGTGAATGTAGATCCATAGCTTCTTCAACCCTTCTAGATCTCAGGAGGAGTTTTTCCATTTGGTCCATTCGTTCAATCATCTTTTTCTCAGTTTCAGTCAACCCTAAGCCATGGCTTTCTTTAGAATTCAGCGATTCATTTAGGGCACTAGAAGGTTCATGAGAGTTCTTGTTCCCTATCTGTTGGATCAATGTTTGGATGTCTTTTAGGAGTTGGGCTTGTCTAGCTACCATGATGTTGAGTAAATCTTGAGTGGTGGGAGGTGGTTGTTCATGATCATTCATGTTTTAATCCTCATGGTTGTTGTTCTTATGGGCCATTTCTGAAGTGAATGAATTTGGTGAAGGAATGATTATGTCCTCTTGAGTTAAACTTGTAAGGGAACTTTGGAATGGACTTGTAGGAGGATTAGGAAATAAGCTTTGGGAAGGGCTTGGAGGAGTATATAAGGAATTATAGTGGAAGAGTGGATTTGAGAATTGTAGGTGCGAGCTTGTGTTTGGGCTTGTAGTTTCAAGAATTACTATAGGACTAGAACCTTGGTTTGAATTTGCTGAATCCAAACTTCTTTGTATTGAACTTCCTTGTGCTGAGATTTCTTGAGCTGGGCTTTCAACTGTTCTCTTGGACCATGATAATCTTTTCAATCGACCTTCACCATCTCTAGACCAAGTCCTTTCCTATACCCAAAAGTTGGATAATTTTTAGTTTCTCATTATTAAATTCGGGCCTTATTGGGAATAAACAAACAACGGCCAAACACATACATAGGATGTAATGCATTTTATGGGATTGACCTAGAGATTGGTTCTATGGCTTCTTACATGAAGGTAAAAGGTAGGCTAAAAGGTTCCCCAAAAGCTAGGATGTTGTACCTCCCAACTTGTGACATATGAACGCCGCGTTGGTCCAAACGGTAGAGTTTTTCCTTTATGAAACACAAGAAATATCAAGCGAGTCTTAGGTGATGGGGTGGTAGGTTCACCACTGGGTACACAAATCCAGGAGGACCGCGATCCATGGCTACAGTTTCCAAGCAACATACACAATTCATATCCAATTCCAATCATGCAAATGATGTTATGGCAAAAAAATATGACATATTATTAAAAGCAATAAACAAACAAATGACATTGTTGGCTACCATAACCTAAACTAGAGTTTGGCCTTCAACGTCCCCAGCGGAGTCGCCATTGTAAAACGTACTCCCCCCTAGATCGAGGGTTTTACATGGAGTCGCCACTTATTTAATTTAAACAGAAAAATAAGAAAACCTTCAATATATATATATATATATATATATAAACTTCTGTTGTATTAATGTATATAACAATTTACATCAATTTGTAATAAAAATTTATAATGCTTTTTGTCTTAGATACAATCTAAGAAAAGTAAATTACATTGCTTTATTTCCTAGTTACATTCTAAAAAAAATGTAAAATTGCATATACAAGTGCACAGTCTAGAACCCTTGATCTTGGTTCGAAGGCTAATTTACGAGATGAGAAGGGATTAAGCACAAATCTCGCCTGGTAAAACCGGTTTCCAAGGTTAAGGTGGCCAATATCATGTCATGTCAAAAAAATACTAACAATATGTCATACCAACATGTTAATTTGCAAGAATGTAAGCAAATATGTATTAGAGGAATTTGACATAAAGAGAAACAAAAAATGAAATTTGTTAGATAACAATTTTAAGGTAAAAAAAAAACATGAAGGTAATGGCATGTTCATCCAAGAAATCAATGTAAACAAAGAATTCCTAGCCTAGACATGTTCATCTAAGCATGTGAAGAAAAGACAAAGTTGTCATGTTATTTGTCATCAACATAATTGCAAAGAAAATAAAATAAAATAAAACATTTATACATATTTGATCATCCAAGCAATTTTGAAAAAAAAAAAGAGGAAAAATCCCTTAAACATGTTCATCTAGAGAAAATCAAAATACTTAGACATGTTCATTCAAGCATTTTTCTAAAAAAGTAAAAGAACAACCTAGACATGTTCATCTAAGCATTCAAGGGAAAGTTTTGCTTTAGCCTAGAAGTGTTCATCTAAGCATTCAAGAGAAAATTGTGCTTTAACTTAGAAGTGTTCATCTAAGCATTTAAAAGAAATGTCAATGAGACATATAGGCATGTTCATCCAAGCATATCATAAAAGAAACAAATAATGATTTGTTAAACATTTATTCATGCATGTGTAGAAAGTTAAGAACATAATTAACTACTTACCAACATAGAACATAAATTAAAAGGGGGAAGTGATCACTTAAAGAGCTAGGGAGAAAGCAAGGAAATACTAAACTACAACCAAAGTAAGAACAATGGTTGCTCAACAGCTTTTCTTTTCTGCTTTCTCACTAGCTCTCCAGAGGGAATTCGGGGGTCCTGAAAATGGAAGAAGTCTTCTCTATTTATAGGGGAAGGGATGGCTTAGCTTTAAAGATACGTTATTAGCTTTCTTCTGAAGCTAAGGGTAACCTGTTTGAATGAGCTGGAACGGATTTGGTGTTGATCTCCATTTGAATTTTGAAAGGAAGTTGAAGATGATGCTGCACCTGCTTCGTATTTTGGCTCTAACTTTCTACTCAAAATTCCAATTGATTCATAATTCGTGTTTTTTGAAAGGAAATTCAATTATCTACAACTTTTTCAGAAATAGAGAAAACCAAATTTCAATATTTTCCAGGACAAAAATGCGTTTCAAATTTCTGCTGAAAATAGTAACGTTTTTTGAGCATTTTTGAAAATTTTCACAGTATGTATCTGTTTCTCTATCCAACTTGTTTTTCAAAAGCTTTATTCTGAAGCTAAGGGAGGGGATAAGCCTATCAGATAAGATTGGGTGTTGATCCTCATTTGAAATTTTGAAAGAAAATTGAAGATGATGCTGATTTTGTGTTATCTTCTGCACCTGTTTCGTATTTTGGCCATAACTTTCTGTTCAAAATTCCAATTGATTTGGGATTAGTGTTTATTGAAAGGAAATTCAATTATCTACAACTTTTTAAGAAATAGAGAAAATCAAATTTCAACGATTTCCAAACCAAAAATGCGATTCAAGTTTCTGCTGAAGATAATAACGTTTTTTTTTTTTTTGGGAGCATTTTTCTCTTCTTTTTTTTTTCTTTCTTTTTGGATCATATCTTTCTCTCTCCAGATTTTTTTTCCAAAAGAGCAGATAAGCTGCCACAAAGGAAAACATTTTTTATTAAAAAAAATTAAATAAAATGAAATCCAATCAAAATTCACACTTAATTATCTTTAAATTAATTCTTGTTGAAACCAATCAAAATTAAGTGTTTAAGATAGGATGTGATCAGGCCCATTGTGTAGGAAAGCCATAATCATTGAAAATTGTTTGTATGATAACTTTTGATCGGGTGGTCCGATCAAAACCCATGACATACCATTATGATCGTTAGAGCATCAAGATTTGTTTTGTATTGCAAATTTGAAGATCTACCGGTTGGTTAAATGCAAGTTGTAAAATGGGGTGTCTACAATGGGCGAAATGACCCGAGATTACCTCTGGAACCATAAGTTGTGCCCCCACTAGTGTGCACCCAACCTTTTTAGGATATTGGGTTGCGTTGACTCCCTTAACCAGATGATGGGCCTGCAACTTACCTGGCATGACGTCGTACATATGTACGAATGTCACTCTCTCATTGATGGGGGGTACTACCTCAAGTCCAAGTCCCCCATCGTCAAACTCATATCATGTCTTCCCAAGTCTAATAAAGGCATAAAGGACGATTACGTCATCGCCTCCGGGGAGTGGCACAATGGCCTCCATTGTCCAACTAAAGAGGGAGAGCCAGGTGGGGTACCTTAGGATTAGATTGCACTAATGTAGATTTTAGATTCTTGGTTCTGCCTTTCTTTATCACTTCTCTTTGTCTCCCTGACATGGTTTATTAATCTGACCACATTTGTGTTTCTTGGCTGTTGCTGTAGATAAAAAATACGTTGCTCTTAAGCTCAGTCTCGTGAACGTTGTGGGTCTCAACAATTGCTAAGATCTGAGATCTTTATGAGCGAAGGTGGCCAATTGCGCGCCATTCACCTGATCCTAGATTTTGTTCCTCTATTGATCAATTTCCAAGAAGTTGGAAATTCAATCCGAGCAGGCGACCCGAGGATTCACAGGATTGACATATCTCGGCCAGGTTTTCTTGCTAAAAGAGACCTTCCCCTGGTAGAGTGGCCTATACAACGTGCTTTACCCGAACCAAAGATTCAAAGGGCAGAAACTGCTTCTTTTCGTCTATCTCTGGAGGCCAAGATAGACCAATTCCACCTTGAAGAGGAAGAAGTACAAGGGAAGCCCCTGGTAATTTCAGGCTCCGAAAGGCACAAAAGAAGAGGAGATGGCTCAGAATCCAGGAAGGGGGCTGAGGGACCTCTTGGCTAGGAGAAGTAAGGGAGCGACCTCCAAAGACGTCCCTAAATCACAAATGCCCAACAATCCTCCCCCTCCCCCTTCTCCAATCACCACTGTCGGCCTTCTTCCTAATCCTAATCTAAAAAAGAAAAGGAAGGTGATGGACCTGGACGAGGGTGAAGTGGCTGGTCAAAAAGGGGCCAAACAACAAAAGAACTTTAAAGACAAACGGGCCTCCCCAACGGCAAGCTGGAAGGACCCTAATGCCGTTGATATCCGACCGTCATGCACCTAGGCTCTACGGTTGGAATTGGATGGCGTTCCCATTCCATGGAATTCTTCTATTAGGGAGTTCCAAAAAGGGCGTTTGGCTTACATTGCCGAAGCCTTGGAGTAGCCCTTACTCCGGCCCTGTGATATGGAAGTTATGAAGTCCTGGAGGTAGCTTGACCTCTTCATGTCTTTGAAGAGGGATCACGCCATGGTAAACTTTTTAGATTGAAGTTAGTTAAAAATTATCTTGTTTCATTTAATTTGTTTTGATGTGATTCTCTTATCTTTCCTATGCAGGTCACCCAGTAGATTTATGTGGTCGAGGATTAGGTCAAGGAAGCCCGTAGCTAGGTCAAGGCAGAGGCCGATTCTCGTGCAGAGGCCGAGAAGTCTCTAGGGATCATTAATCATGAAAAGCAAGAGCTAGCCAAAAAGTTGGTCATCGAGGAGAGGGATAGAAGGAACGCTGAGGCTAGGCTGAAGAGTGCCCAGGATTAAGCCGAGGACCAGCGGAAAAAACTACACATCACTGAGATCGAGCTGGCGACTCAAAAGCAATTGGTCCTAGAACTCAAAGCCAGCTTGAAGAAGGCTAAAGAAGCTGCTCGAAATGCTGAGAAGGTAGTCGAGGCTGAGAAGAAAGCATCCTACCTCCATGGGATTGAGGAAACGGAGATAAGGCTAGCCGAAGAGTTGGCAGAGGTGTGCAGAGACTATTGTAAGTCTACATGGGTGGAAGCCCTTGACCTTGCTGGAGTCCTTACCGACTCAGAATTAAGGCAGCCCGAGAATGTTTTCTTTCATCCAGACATTCGCGAAATCCCGGCTGCACTTCCGCCTCCCTCTGCCTAAGTCCCAGAAACATCCGAACAGCCACTTCTTCCACATGAGACTGACAACCAGGATCAGGAGGAAGAAGTGGAAAAAAAAAAAAGATAAGGGCAAGGAGGTAACCAACTCTTCTATTGCTGAGGATGCTGTCAAAGCCAAAGAGGCTGCAACCACGGCAACCGAAGCTGGATTCACGGAGGCCAAGCCAATCAAACATGATAACCCTCCACCTCCGATGACAAAAACTTAGTGCTAGGACTTTTGATTTCCCTTATCGTTTTTTCTTTTTTGTATTTCTCTTTCTTCTTTTGTAATGGTATTCCGCTCTTAAGTATAATGTACTTTCTGTTTCGATTAATGAAAAGATTCAGGTTTTCCTTATACGCACTTATTTGTCTTTCTTATTACGTTTACTTTTCAATTGGAACAGTTACCAATACCCGGAGGTTTAAACCTATCAGATAGAACAAACTAAAACAATAGTAGAAATAAGTGAGATTAATTCCTTGAACGCTAAAAAACGTAATTTGAGAAGCTTTGATCAGTTAAGATTCAACTCTTGTAGACAGTAGAAATAATAGGTAAAGTTAATTTATCTAAGGTATGTGATTCGAGAGACCAGAAAACCAAGGTTTTGTTTAATATTTAGTGAAATTGAAGTGAAGTATTAATTTACCCAAGATATATGGTCCGAGAAACCAGACATGATCAAAATTCTGTTTAACACTTAATGAAATTGAGCTGAAGTATTAATTTACCCAAGGTATGCGATCCGAGAAACCAGACATGACCAAGGTTTCATTTAACACTTAGTGAAATTGAGCTGAAGTATTAATTTACCCAAGGTATGTGGTCCAAGAGATCAGACATGACCAAGGTTTTGTTTAACACTTAGTGAAATTGAGCTGAAGTATTAATTTACCTAAGGTATGTGGTCCGAGACACCAGACATGACCAAGGTTCTGTTTAACACTAAGTGAAATTGAGCTGAAGTATTAATTTACCTAAGGTATATGGTCCGAGAGACCAGACATGACCAAGGTTCTGTTTAACACTTAGTGAAATTGAGTTGAAAATAGCATGTCATGTAGTATAATAAACTTGAGTACAACAAATGAAACTTTTATTAATAGTAATACCTTCTTAGATTATTTATATTCCAGGGGTATGGTAAAGCCTTCTCTTCCAAATCCTCTAGATAATACGCTCCTATACCAGCTAAAGAAAGGATGCGATATGGTCCTTCCTAATTGGGTCTGAGCTTTCCCCAAGCTAGGTTCTTTGTAGTACCCATAACCTTTCTCAAAACCAAATCTCCAAGTGCAAGTGGTCTTATCTTGATGTTAGCATCATATCACTGCTTGAGCTTATGTTGATAATAAGCTAGTTAGACCATGGCATTTTCTCTCCGCTCATCAATCAGGTTCAAACTCGTCTCTATCAGTCTATCATTGTCAGTCGGGGTGAAACAACTCGTTCTCAGCGTTGGGAATCTAGTTTCTAGAGGAATGACAGCTTCAGCCCCATAAGTCAATTAAAATGGCGTCTCTCTCGTGGATTTACGAGGAGTTATCTGATAGGTCCAGAGGACATGTGGCAATTCTTCTACCCATCTTTCTTTTGCATCATCCAGCCTCTTCTTCAAACCGCTTATAATAACTTTATTGATAGCCTCGGCCTGGAAATTTCCCTGTGGATATGCTGGGGTGAAATATCTATTCGCGAAGCCTAATTCACAATAGTATCTCCTGAAGGCCTTACTATCGAGCTAAAGACCATTGTTTGAGATGAATGTACGAGGTACTTCAAACCGTGTAACAATATTTTTCCATATAAATCTCTTGACATCCACGTCCCTAATGTTTGCCAATGGCTCGGTTTCGACCTACTTGGTGAAGTAATCTGTGCCGACTAACAAATATTTTTTATTCCCAGCTGCTTTAAGAAAAGGGCCTATAATATCCAAGCCCCATTGAGCGAATGGCCAAGGGCTAGATAGAGGATTAAGGACTCCTCCTGGCTGGTGAATATTTGGTGCAAACCTCTGACATTGATCACACTTCCTCACATATTCCTGTGCCTCCCTCTGCATATTCGGCCACCAATATCCCTGAGTTAAGGCCTTGTGAGCTAAAGACCTACCTCTTGCGTGTCTTCTATAGATTCCTTCATGTAGCTTTTCAAGGAGCAGCTTTAAAGCCTCAGGATATATGCATAATAAATATTACCTAGAGAAGGAACGCTTTATAATTTTTTGTCCTCAGACAACTGAAATCGACGGGCTTTTCTGCGAATCTTGTTAGCTTCTATTTTATCCTCAAGTAAAATATCATCCTTGAGGAACAACACTATAGGGTCCATCCAACTAGGTCCCACTCTAATTTGATAGATGCGAGGCACCTCATTCCTTCTAGTAAATTTATGCAGATCTTTAACAAGGATAACTCGGGGTAATTCTAGCGCCAAGGAGGTTGCAAGAGTGGCAAGAGAATCTGCGTGCGTATTCCCACTCCGAGGGATATGCAGCAGGCTGAAGGATTCAAATTGCGACTACATCTGCTTGACATGACCCAAATATTTCTGCATTCTCTCGTCTTTGGCCTCTAACTCTCCTCTCACCTAGCTAATGACCAATCTTGAATCCGAAAATATTTCCATTGAATGTCCCCCCATTTTGTGAACCGTATCCATTCCAACAAATAGAGCCTCATACTCAGCCTCATTGTTTGTGGCCAAGAACCTTAACCTCAGGGATTTCTCAATGATGATTTTCTTAGGAGACATCAAAACTAGCCCCACTCCAGATCCTCTTTGATTTGCCGCGCCATCAACATACACCTTCCAAGATAATGGTTCTTTCACGGAGATTAGACCAACTGAATTTCCATCCATGCCTAGCCTCTCGACATTCTTTTCTAGCGGAGATTCAACGAACTCAGCCACCAAATCAGCTAGAACTTGTCCCTTAACAGATGTGGGAGGCATATATTTTATGTTAAAAGCCCCTAGGATTGTACCCCATTTAGCAATTCTTCCTGTATAATTTGCACTACGAAGTAGAGACCTGAGTAGGAGACTGGAAGTAGTGAGGGAGCTTGCGAGTGGCATATACCACTGTGATGTGCATTGATAATAGCTTAATTTTGCATATGTATATCACTATTAGAAAGCATTATCATACTTATTTTGTGGTAATTCATGCATTTTATATTTGGTTTTGGAATAATGGTGAATAATCAATTTTGTACTTAATTGAATCTTATTGCGTGAATTTGTCTTTTGTAGGAGAATGGAATTAAATAAGTGGATTTGTGCAAAGAAGAAAGCTAATGGACTTTATTTTACAAGGGCCATGATTAAGTTAAAAAAAGGCCAACCCAAAAAAGCTAATGTATACATATGCAAAATTAAGCTATTATCAATGCACATCATAGTGGTACATGCCACTCACAAGCTCTCTCACTACTTCCAGTCACACACAGTCGTGGTGCTCACCCAACTCCTACTTAGGTCTCTACTTCATAGTGCAGATTATACAGGAAGAATTGCTAAGTGGGGTACAATCCTAGGGGATTTTATCATACTTATTTTGAGGTAATTCATGCATTTTATATTTGGTTTTGGAATAATGGTGAATAATCAATTTTGTGCTTAATTGAATCTTATTGCGTGAATTTGTCTTTTGTAGGAGAATGGAATTAAATAAGTGGATTTGTGCAAAGAAGAAAGCTAATGGACTTTATTTTACAAGGGCCATGATGAAGTTAAAAAAAGGCCAACCCAATTAAATTTAAGTCCAATTGGAGCAAGGAATCAAAGGAAATTTGCACCAAATCCAAGTTCAATTCGGATTAGGATTACAACCTGCACATTAGTTAGTATTTTTGGCATAACTTTCGGCTCAGATGTTCAATTGAGATGATTCAAGTTGGACTGGAAAGTTAACTTAAAGGGATAAAACTTTTTGGTTACCAAAAGTCCGAATTCTGACGTTAAATAGGCCAAAATAGTCGGTTAAGTGAAGCCTAAAAATCTAGGATTTTCGCCAAACGAGAATTCAATTTGTAATAGGATTCTTTGACCTATTTAAAGGCTTTTTAGGGCAAAATTCAGAGAGGCTAGTGCTAGGGCTGAGATGCAAAATAGAAAATTGGAGCAAGAGGCAGTGCCGCATGTGGCTTCTCTGTAGCTTTTCTCCATGATAGCATTGTGACTATTTCTTTCTCTATTTTATTTGTCTAGTTTAATTTTTAGTATTTTAATTTTGTGTTTTCTTTCTATTATCATGAGTAGCTAAATTTATAATAAGGGTTAAGGATGAAACCTTGTTAAGGATTATCAGTAATATTTATGTGATTTGATTTTTCCCACAATAATTGTTCTTTAATGATTTGAATTGTTCTTGTTTCATATCAATTGACTAAGATGGGATTCTAGATCTGAGTTCAATCATGTTTTTCTCATGATTTAGGATTTGTCGTAATTAATTGAATGCTTGGATTATTAATTCTTGATTATAAAATTGGATATCGCTTGTGATTTATTTGGCTACGGATACAATTGATGATTTGATTTTATACTTAAGAAGCGAAGGAGAACATGCTTTAGATTTTTAAACATAAGTTTTAATGATGATATTTTCCATGTAGCAAGATTGATTTCTAGATTATCAAGCAGTGGTTGGGAAAAATTAATGATCATAAATATATGCTGATATGACTTACAAGGCGGATTCCAAAACCTTAATTCCTTTCTCTTGATTGTTTACATCTTTTTATTGCTTTATATCTTTTGCTTAGTTTAACTAATTGCTTAATTTTATTATTTGCTTAGTTTATTTAATCTCAGAAAAACCAATTTTTATTTAACTAAATTAGGATTAATTTGGTTAAAGGTTTAATTAATTTTCCTACGTTCATTCAAGTTCTTGTGGGTTCGACCTCGTTCTTGTCAAACTATACTTTGGTACGGTTCGTACACTTGCGAGTACTTTAAAATTTCACAACAAGTTTTTAGCGCCGTTGCTGGGGACTTGGTTAGGAAAATAGATTAGGTCTTAATTGAATTTTTCCTTCTACTAGCTGTAGTTAAAATTTATTTTTCTAAATAGAAAAACAAAAAAAAAAATTATTATTTCTTTGTGCATGGTGTATGAGAACTTGGATACGTGATAAAGAAAATCGTCTTGTTAGTTTTGATTGTTGATCCACAATGGGAGAAATAGAAGAAGATTCAAAAACTCTTAGGGAGTTGTTCTCTCCCATAACCACCAACCCTCCATCTTGCATAGTATTGCCTGCAACCACTGCTGCACATTTTGAGTTAAAGCCACAGATAATCCACCTTCTTCCTACTTTTCATGGATTGGATAGAGAAGATCCTTATATGCATGTGAAGGATTTTCTTGAGATTTGTGCTACTTGTAAGTTCCAAAATTTCTCTGATGACTCTATTCGCTTGTGTTTATTCCTTTTTTCCTTGAAGGATAAGGCAAAAGCATGGCTTAATTTTTTGTCACCTGGATCTATCATTTCATGGGAACTGTTGGTCACAAAATTCCTCTCTAAATTTTTCCCAATGGCCAAGACCAATGCTTTGAGGAGAGAAATTGCAGATTTTTATCAGGATGAACAAGAGAAATTTTATGAGAGTTGGGAGAGATTTAAGGACTTGATCTTAAAGTTTCCTCATCATGGTTTTGAAACATGGAGACTAGTACAATATTTTTATAATGGTTTGACTCAGACAAATCGTAACATGATTGAGTCTATGAATGGTGGTGGATTTTTGAATCTTGTAGATGATGAGGCTTACAAATTTCTTGAGAACTTTTCTGAAAGTTCACAACTATGAGATTTTTCAACCGTAAAGAGAGATCTACCCCTGCAATTAAGAAAGGAGGATTGTATGAAGCCAGTGAAGATTTAGATATAAAAGCTAGGTTGGAAAATCACACTTGTAAGGTTGAGGCTTTAGCTTTAGGTAGAGGGATGAATTCTGTCAGTCAAGTTCATAGTGAAACATGCTCTGTTTGTGCAAGTCCTATGCATACAACACAAATGTGTCATTCTGCAGCTGGGTACCCTGATTTTTATACTGAGCAAGCAAATGCACTGAAAAATTATGGAAAACCATTTGCTAGTCCATTTTCAGAGACATACAATCCAAATTGGAGGAACCATCCTAATTTTTCATGGAGGCAAAATCACCCTCCCACAAATGTAGGTGGACAACAAGTGCATCAACAAAGTCAATTTCGTCCACCTACGCAAGCATATTCTCCGATTCTTCAATCAACACCTCAATTTGTAGCACCACCAAGACAACAACCATATTTGGAGGAGTCTCTCAAAATTTTCATGCAATCAACTAGCCAAGCCATTCAAGAGATGAAAAGTTCCACCCATTTGAACACTCAAGCTATTTCAAAGTTGGAAAATCAAGTTGGCTAGTTAGCAACACAAGTTGGAGAGAGGGAAAAAGACAAGTTTCCTAGTCAACCTATACCTAACCCAAAAGGACAGTATGCCATCAATGGTTCTTCTAGTTCTACTCATGGACAAGAACATGTTTAGTCTATTACTACCCTTAGGTCTGGTAAGCAAGTTGATAATCAAGTGAAAATGCCAGAAGTGGGGGATGATGAAAATATTGTGTTAAAGGAAAAAAAAACTCTTAGTTCACATGATGATCATGGAGAAAAGAAGGACAACCCACCATCCATTCCAATTCAGGATCTTAATTCCCCCCTTGATAAGAGGTTTGTTCCTAAAACTCCATTTCCTCAAAGGTTAATCAGTCCTCAAAAAAGTGCACAATTTAGAGACATTTTATAGGTTTTTAAGCAAGTGCAAATAAACATTCCATTTCTTGATGCAATTCAACAAGTTCCTGCTTATGCTAAGTTTCTGAAAGATCTTGTGACAATGAAGAGAAAGAAAAATGTCCCTAAAAAGGCATTTTTGACAGAGCAAGTCAGTTCAATCACTCAGAATAAATATCCAGTGAAATGTAAGGACCCAGGATCCCCTACAATTTCATGCAAGATTGGGGATCATCTCATTGAGCGAGCTTTGCTAGATTTGGGGGCAAGTGTGAACTTATTGCCATATTCAGTATACTTACAGCTAGGTTTGGGGGAGTTAAAACCAACAACTATGACACTTCAATTAGCTGATAGGTTTGTGAAAATCCCTTGAGGTATTGTTGAGGATGTGCTGATTAAGGTGGATGCATTCTATTTTCTTGTTAATTTTGTTGTGTTAGACACTGAACCTACTCTAAATGCCAGTACACAAATCCATGTCATTTTGGGTCGCCCTTTCTTAGCCACATCCAATGCTTTGATCAATTGTCGGAGTGGTGTAATGAAGATTTCTTTTGGAAATATGACTGTTGAGCTTAATATCTTTGACATAAGTAAGCAAGTACCAGACAATGAGGATATATGTGAGGTTAACATGATTGGGAACCTAGTCCATGATACTTTCCTACAATCAAGTTGTGAGGATCCCTTAAAGGCTTGCTTAACCAGTGTTGATTGCAATTTGGATACTAAAAAATCAATTGAAGAGGTCAATGCATTGATTGATTATGTTCCTCTCTTAAGTATTGATAGATGGCAGCCAAAAGTGGTCCCTTTTCCACTTTCTTCATCCCCATTCCTATCTATTGTAGAACCACCAAAGTTGGATGACTTTTAGGAACACCAATTGATAAGTATAATTCAAGAGCATATGGAAGCTATAGGTTGGAAAATTGTTGATATTAAAGATATTAGTCCCTTCGTGATTATGCATAGAATTCACTTGGAAGAGATTGCTAAAGCCTCCCAACATGTTTTTGACCCAGGTAAGTTACAATCTCATTGGACTAGTCCATTCATAATATGCATTATTTATCTCCATGGTGTTGTTGAGGTTTGGATGGTCCTGTTTATTAGGATTGATCTCCAGTTGTGTTAAATCTTTTTGCAAAAAAAAAAAAAAAACAAAAAATATTTTTCTTGTTTGTTTGTTGCTTCTAGATTAGACTTTGTGTTTATTTTCTTGTTTAGTTTTATTTTCTTTTGTTCTAGCTGATATTTGACAAAACTTAAAATTTATAACAATCAACTTGATCAAGGTACGTCTCCTCCTTCTCCTTACCTTACTTGTTTCTATTTGGTTCTCATGTTGCATATTAATATTTTGCTCTATTTTCATTCAAGACATATATTTGAGAGTATCATTATTTACATTGAGGACAATGTTTGGTTTGGGTTTGGGGGGGATGTATATAGATTTCTATCCTTTTGTTTTGTTTTGTTGTGTTAAAAAAAAAAAAAAAAATCTTTTGCCTAGCTTGAGTTTTATGTTTTGAGTTCATTATACTACTCTTGCTTAAAGAATTTCGTTGCTTTCATGCTCAATTCATTGCACATGCACATAGCCACTCAAACACAACTTGTTGTTGAATGATAAAAATGATTAGAAAATCTTGATGATAACAATGTGGAGACTATAACCCCTGTGAGTTTTGAGCCAATCATTATTTTTGGAGGGTTATTTATTGTTTCTAATCTTAAAGTTCATTTGGAAGTGTGTAACATATTTCCCTTGTTGTAGTCTCATTGTTCTTTCTTTTGGCCAAAAAAATTTTTTTTTTTTAATTTTATGCCACACTTGAATCTTTTGAAGTCATTGATATTGAATGAACTATACTAGTCTTTGAGAGATGAGATTAGGCCATTTTTGTCTACTTGGAGCCATATATGTGTTTTTCTTTTTCTTTCTTGATACATTATTGCTAATCACCCCGTTGAGCCTTCTGATTAGCCTTTCTTTCTTAAAGCCCTTATCCATAGTGTTTCAAGATGGAATTTGATCAGTTTGTTTCAATGTGGTGGTTTGTGCGAAAATTCAAAGAATTGAAAGAAAAAAGAATTGAAAGAAGAAAAAAAAAAGAAAAAAAAAAAGAAAAAAAAGAAGAAGAAGTAAAAGTGTCAAAAAGAAGAAAATAAATAGGGTTCTCGTCAAATTTTGAGAAATGAAATGTAAAGAAAGAGTACTGCTTTGAAGAAGAAGAATTGAAAAAAAAAATGTTGAATGGAAATTCCAAAAAATAGTTGACATTCTGATAAATCTTGAAAACACTTCTTATATTTACCTTCACCCATTCTTATTTCATTCCCTTTATTTTTACCCTACATTATGTCCTAATAAAGTCCTTATTTGATCTTAAAGATTGTGTAGTTTAGATATTGATATGACTATATAAAAAGTGTGGTATAAATTCTTTTTGGCATTCTTTCATGAGACTACTTCTTCTTTCTTGATTAAGTGTTTTTCATGTGATTTATATGTGAGGTGCTTGCTTTTGCTTACATTATTCCACTCACATATATTGTTGAGAGTGTTACACCCCATTTCAGAGTGATTTCATTTGTTGAGTGATAACACTGGAAAGATTTGAGTTGAAGCATACTTTCAAATAGAGATTTGAGTCAATTTTATTCTAAAACTAAGAGTATGTTTGGGTTGGCTACCACTTTTCACTCACATTGAGTTTTGATGGCATGAGAAATTTCTTTAGCATTTGTAGTGTTTTTGAGCTTGAACTAATCCTCTTTGCAAAAGGCAATTGAAAAAAAAAAATTATGTGTTTTGTTTATTTTAGTATTCATTCTCAGAATTTTGTGGGTATATTCCCTTCAAACCCTCACGAGACTACAACTCTTCCACTAGTGTAAGCTAGGGGTTTAAAGGCTTGTTGCATATGCTAAATGCAATCGAAATTTCCAGCAAAAGTGGATTAATTAGGATTTCCTTTTTCTTTGTTTTGTTTTACTCTTTATCTCACTGCAAAGATAGCTTTTTCCAGCGGAAGGTAGCGGATTTCAGCCTCATGAAGAGATTTACTTACATAGTACACAGGTCTCTGTATGCCATTATCAATTTGTATAAGCACAAGGCTCATCGCATGAGTAGCCACAGCAATATAAACAAACAGGACCTCGTCTATCATAGGGCTAGACATGATGGGTGGCTGAGATAAATACTCTTTTAACTATTGGAAGGCCAAAACACACTCTTCATTCCATTCAAACCCTTTCCACTTGTTCAACAATTGAAAGAAAGGTCTGCATCTGTCTGCGGATCGAGAGATGAACCGATTTAGGGCGGCAGTTATTCCAGTTAACCTCTGGACCTCTTTAGGGTTCCAAGGTGGTTGCAGGCTGTTGATCGCTCTAATCTGATCTGGATAGACTTCAATCCCCTGATGAGTAATCAGATAACCCAAAAATTTCCCTGATCCAACGCCAAAAGAGCATTTGGAAGCCTTGAGTTGCAATTTGTGTTTCCTTAAGACCTCAAAGATATTCCCAAGGTCATTGGCATGCTCGGATTCCACCTTGCTCTTGACCACCATGTCTTCTATGTAAATTTCAATGTTTTTTCCCAGTTGTGGTTCGAACATTTTCGTCATCATTCTCTGATAAGTGGACCTTGCATTTTTCAAACCAAAAGGCATCACCATTAATGATAATTCCCAACAGGGGTAACAAAAGCCATTTTTTGCTGGTCCTCCAGAGCTAACGGTATTTGATGATACCCTTGAAAGACATCTAGAAAGCTTATTCGAGGATGGCTTACCGTTGCATCTACCAGTTGATCAATTTGAGGCATGGGGAAAGGATTCTTTGGGTAAACCTTGTTTAAATCTATGAAGTCCACACATACTCGTCATTTCCCATTTTTCTTCTTTACTACCACTGTATTTGCCATCCATTCAGGGTAAAATATCTCTTTAATAGCCCCTGCCTGCTTAAGCTTATTCACCTCTTCCTTGACAGCAACAGAATGTTCTTTAGATGAACGCCGAGGTAGCTGCTTTCTGGGGAGGACAGTTGGGTTAACATTCAAATGATGGTAGATGAATCCTGGATCTACCCCCGGGACCTCATAGGCATTCCGAGAAAACACATCAATATTCTTCCTAAGGAGTGCTAGCAGCTCTTCCTTCTCCCGAGGAGGCAAATGAGCTCCGACCTGAAAAAACTTCTCCGGATCTCCTTCAATAGTAACTTTCTCCAGCATCTCGCATTTCACCTCTTCCGACCCCACAATATTAGGTGGGATTGGGACCCTTGATTGCTATGGGCCTCCATTTACGGAACTTGTAGACTCGGCCGCGAGCTAATGCATAATGGCAGCTATAAGGCATTGCCTTCCACAGATTGGCTTTCTACAAGCACCTCAATCTGATCCCTTGACGGGTATTTTACCTTCAAGTGCAAAGTTGAAGAAACGGCCCCCAAGGCGTGAAGCCAAGGTCTAGCTACAATGGTCGTGTAGGGAGAGTATGCATCTACCACGATGAAGTCTATTTCAACCACTTCTAACCCTGCTTATACGGGCAACCTAATTTGGCCCCTCGAAATGACAACCTTTCCATCAAAACTTACCAAAGGCGAATCATATTTTGTCAGATCCTCAGGTTTTAAGTCCAAATCTCTGTACAAATTGGGGTACATAATCTTAGCCCTTCTGCCTTAGTCGACCATCATCCTCCTCACATCGTACCCCCAAATTCTAAGGGTGACTACCTAAGCGTTATCGTGCGGTTGGATAGTTCCTTTCTTGTTATTGTCCGAGAAACTTAATGCTGGTCGAACTTCTACCCTGGCTTTCTTCGGCTCTTGATTCGTGTTCTCAGCAATTAGCCGAGCAACGGACATCACCCTAGAGGGATAAGATCCAGTCCTCCCAGGTGCAGCAAAGATGACATTGATCGTGCCCAACGAGGGCCTTGAAGAAACACTACCTTGAGCACTAGGCCTTGGGTGGTCCCCTTGACCATTGGGTCGATACATAAATTGCTGTAACCTTCCTTCTCTGACCAGTTGTTCTAAATGACTTCTTAGAGTCCTGCAATCCTCGGTAGTTTGCCCTCACTCCTGGTGATACAGATAGTGAAGGTTCTGATTGCGCTTCATGAGGTCTCCTCCCATCTTATTTGGCCATTTGAAGTATGACTCATTCTGGATCTTCTCCAAAATTTGGTATATTGGCTCTCGAAACACCACGTTGATCGCCTGAGGCGCGGTGGACCCTGATTGCATATTGTAATCCCTCCGTGGCTTGTTGTTGTTATACTGGACCAACCTGAAATCCCTCATCTCTTGAGGGATAACCTTAGTTTTTCCTTTACCTTGCAGTTGATCCTCCTTAACTCATTTTTACTCATCGTTTTGATCCATCTGTCAGCGCACACTTCTCACGGGCTTCTTGGTCAAAGACTTCCTCAGATCATGCTCGGCTGGTAGGCTGACCTTGAAAGTCCTTACAGCCACATTGTCGAAATTCCCATTGATCTCATTAAACATTTTCTAGTACCTGTCCGAATATGTCTTTAGGGTTTCCCCTTCTCGCATAGAAAGGGATAACAAAGAGTCCAGGGCTTCATTCTTGGATGGGAACATCAAACCACCTCATTATCACAGGCCCCAAACTGGATGGGAACACCTTGCACATAAGGGCTTCATTCTTGGAGTGGACAGTCATTCTTTGATTGAAATAACTTGCATGCTCTATAGGATCCGTTTGACCGTTGTACATGGTGAACGTGGGTTAAGTAAACTGCCGAGGAAGCTTTCCTCCCTCAATTTTGCACATAAAGGAGGACTTGGAAATCTGGTTAAGCGCCTTACTTATAGCGTCATTTCCCAAGCCCCTAGAAGACGAGTTTCTATCTCTGCGTTCATGATAATGTTCCTCCTCTTGGGAGAAAGACTCGCTAGGAGGTGCCGTGATCTGCGCCTATAACTACCATTTTCTTTATCATCTGAAGAAAGATCAGAAATGGAGTGACTGCGCCTTTTTCGCTCAAGTCGTAGTCTCTTCTTCAGGTGATCAATCTTACGTTGCATGTTCCTAGTGTTGTTATCATGGGATACGTGGCCCTCATCTCGAAATCGACTCCTGCTAGTATGGATTGTATGCACGCTTCCTTCACGGTTCCTTTCTCGTTTGAGGCGTAGAAAATGATTGAGATGTTGGGAACCATCAGACTCTGCCCTGTTTGGACTTGATCCTATTATAGTTGAATATCAAGCTCACTAACACACCTGGCTTTCCCACAGATGGTGCTAATTGTAGGGACACAATTTGGATGCTAGGCCTACGAACTAAATGGACTTAAGCCCAAAAAGCTCCAACAATGAATTTATAGAGTGTGGATTGGAAAAACTGGGCCTTAGTGAGTTAAATAATCATCAGTGTATCCAATAAACAGGAAAACAGAAAATAGACTAGTTTAAGTTACAGAAAACTGTCCTTGGCTAAGTCTGAGGAGGATAATTCTTATACAATTCTCTTGTATGATTACCACTTAATCTGTCTCTCTCTCTCTCTGTTTCTACTGTCTTTCTCTTTCCGTCAATTTTTTGATCCCCTTTCCTCATTGCCTCCTCCTTTCTTTATACTCTCTTTGTCCCACTTGCCGGTCAGATGGTTGATGTTGATACTTGTTCCATCAGCACCTTTTTGAAATCTTCAGATAGTAGCTGTAAAGGTTGAAAGTCACTATTCAGACATATTTTCCTCATTAATGCGGTCAAAGAATTAGCTGCAAGGCATTTAATGCGGTGGTAGCAGCTTTCTGTAAGATATTTCTCAACTTCCACCTGTCCTGTATGTTTATATGGTGTACACTTATCAACAGAATTTTCGGATACATCATCATAGACATCCAAACACATGCTTTGATTTGCATTTTGCTTATCCGAGGATATAACCTTCCTCAAATCACCATTCTCGGCCTGTGCTATTTGTAACACCCCAAACCCATACCAAGGATTTGGATGCATAACCTGTCCTAGAAATAATCAACAATAATATAATGGAACAGAGCGTAATAATTATCTTCAAATAAACATCTATCCATCATCATATTTCCTTATAAATTCGTAAAACACAAAATCCTCCAAAATAAAGTCTATAAATACAATCTCAAAATAGTTCCACAATGTTAAACTCATTGTCCTGAAGAAATTTTATTAAAACAATTCACCAACTAACATAGCTCCAAACGAAGTCATCAATCTAAAGCTCCACTGATTTGCCACCAAAAGACACTCCATATCTCTAATCTGAAAGGGTGGAAAAAGGGGTGAGCTAGTGGCTCAATAAGAGACTACATAACATGAGGATGTCTTCCAAAACAAAACATTAGTATCATTGACAAAATATAGTCTTCACGATACATTTACAGATAGTTTAAACAGTGATATAATATATTCTATAAAACTGTTAAAATAAAACATTTCACTATAACGCTGTAATCATGAATAAAATAATAACCACGTTAATATGCCAATATGCACCAAATAGGTGGAAACAATTTATTATGAAAAGTAAACAATTTTCCACTTACACAGATCAGTAGCAATAAAACAGTGGTTCAATATGGAAAATATTAGTCAAACACAGACGAAAGCTGCTAAACACTCGGTGGGTGATTCCCATGGGAACAATAACACTAACCTCAAAGAGGCAACACTAGCTCCAAAGAGCAACAATAACACTGCACCACACCACACTAACACTACTTCGGCCGAAGACCAACACTTAACCCTGTGTTGGCAAAGGTTGCAGACTGTCTAGTTGACCATTTGAAACAATTCTTGACAAATACAATTTCATAATAACATACAATAGACAATAAAATTCGAGTATGTGCAAAGCACTAACAATGGTATAAGTTTTTGGAACTTCACTTTTGCAATTGTATATATATATATATAGATAAATATATTTTTACCACGTGTATATATTTCAAACAGCATATAGACGAAAGTTCCCTTAATCAAATGTGTCCAACGAAATCAACTAGGCTTGCATAGATCAATTGTTTACCTCAAATACAGAATAACGTTTGCTGGCTGCCCTTGAAGCGCACGGCCTTCAATCCTTTTGGTTTGAGAAACCCTAAACTCTACTCTAACTCTTTATACGCTAATTACTGAATTTTTTTTTTTTTTTTTTTTTTGTTGTTGTTGTTGTTGTTGTTGTTTCACTCTCTGCCTTTCACGTAGGAAACCCTAACTTTCAGCTTTACACGTTAAAACTGTTCCCTACATTGGCTGGAAATTAAACTCATAATAAGGTTATTTACATAGGCTAGGACTCTAAAGAATTCCAATAACACTTAAACTCCTAATCCAACTAAGTTTTAATCTCTTATCATTTTCCTTAACTGATAAGGAGACCAAAAGTTAAATTTAAATAAACCACAAAATAATTATTCACGTTACCCCTTATTATTATTATTATTATTATTATTATTATTATTATAGAAATCATAATATAAAAATAATATCTCCTCCAAATAAAGTTAAGCAATTCGTCAAATCCACTCTAGAAGCAGATAAATTAAATTTTAAGTGAGACGGGTGTTACACTATTGCTTTCTATAGGTAAAGTCCACAGCTTTGCAATATCAACATTGCTGACATGCCCTCGGACAATAGTATCTCCTAGGACAAGCCCAAGGCCCAACATATATATTTAGGCCTCTGGTCCCTACAATAATGATATAAACCAATGGAAATAATTTATCTCTTTTCTTCTATTGAAATCATTTATTCAGCGAGGGGAAAAAATCAATGGAAAGATATTTGATTTGGGTTTTCAAACAACCATTTTCAGTTTTTAAACAACATTACATGTATTTCCACACACTTTTTCACCCACACATATTTCCACAAATGTTTTCAAACAACAATTTTCAGTTTTTAAACACGTGTACCAAATGGACCCATAATTTTTACTTTTTATGTTTCTTTTTTCGTTTACTTCGTATCCCAACACACTCAGGAAAATATTTTCTTATATTACTCTCTCTCTCTCTTCTCTCTCTCTCTCTCTCTCTCTCTCTCTCTCTCTCTCTACATAGCTACAACCAAACTCATAATGTTAAAGATTTAACCTAAAAATATTTTCTTTTTTGAAATTAAAAAACTTCACTCATGAGGTTATATATATAATTCAACAGTAAATTTGAAGAGTTGAAGATGAGAAATTTGAACCATTAGAGCATCCACACTAGCTCATGTAAAATGCAAAAAGAGGCCAAATTTACACAATATGAGCAAAAAAAGCACCCACATCAGTGGGTGCAAAAACTTGTAAAAATGCATCTATGAACAATAACCGTGGATATATCCACAATTACTGTTCATGTGTAAAATTTTTTTTTTATACTTTTTTTCTCTCTCTTCTATCAGACTCCTTCCCTCTCTTCCTAAACCAACGACCAGTGCGCTAGAAAGAAGAAAATAACCAACCACCAAACCCAGTGCCACCACCAAACACAGCCACCAAAAACTCAAAATCAAGACAAACCCAACTCAAAGTCAATTAAAACTCACCGGTAAACCCAACCCAAAAACAGTCCAAACCCACCGGATCTACCGCCCAATCTGCTGCCATTGCTGCTGCCCGATCTGCTGCCGTTCGGTCTTCCATTGCTGCCGCCGGATCTTCCATTGCTATCATCAGTTGGGGGTGGGAGGCGAAGGGTCGTCAATTGGGGTAGGGGGCGAAGGGTCGGTGGTGGAGGAGAGAGGGAAAGGCGAAGGAAAGAGGGAGGCCAAACCGGTGGAGGGGATCGGCGGCGAGCTGGATTGGCGGCGACGGTGGGCTGGGTGAGGCGCTGTGAGGGAGAGAGTGAGGGAAGGAGAGGAACGGTGAGGGAGAGAGTGAGAGAGCTGAAAAAAAAAATTGAGGAACCGGTGAGAGAGAGTGAGAGAATGGGTCTGAAAACGGTGAGAGAGAGTGAGAGAATGGGTTTGAAGAAAAAATTGAGGAACCAGGTATTTTAATAAATAATAATAATAATAATAATAATAATAATAATAATAAAAACAATAAATAATATTATTTAATTAGAATAGAGGGATAATATTAAAATAAAATTTACAGTGCCCTATTCATCAAAAAAAAAAAAATTACAGTGCTAAACTTAGAAAATTTCAAATTCTAATAAAGGTTTACATTAAATAAAAGTAATAAATTTACCATTGGGTTTAAAGTTAAAAAAAATATGACATTTAGGTTTGAATTTACCATTGGGTTTAAAGTTGATCTTTAGGTTTGAATTTACTATTGGGTTTAAAGTTAGGTTTGAATTATGACCTTTGGGTCCAAAAAGAAAATATGACCGTTGGACGGAGACATCAATTCGGCAGCATCGGTTCTGTCACTGATTCTAGCAAATACGGTGGTCGGAGGCATCGATTCAACGGTGGTTGTCGGAGTCACTATTACAACAATCGGCCTACCGGTGATGGCGGTACAATGGTCGGAGACACTAATCCGGTGGGCAGTCACCAAAGCCACTATTTGGTAGTTTGGGCATCGGCGGCGTTCGTCGAAACTACTATTTTAACAATTCACCCACCGGTGGGTCACTATTCGGCTGTAAGATGGGCGGCGAGACCAATCCGGTGGCGTTCGCCGGAGCCACTATTTTGGCGGTTCGGCCATCAGACCTCTACCACAAGCAGCTCCTTGGCCAAGCCACCGGTATTGGTAGTTTACTTAAAATATAAGTTTAAATTAAAAAAGTATGATCATTAGAGAAAATAATAAAAAATTGATGAAGAATGAATATTTTATTAAAAAGTCTTGTAAAATAGATAAACTGATGTGGGTGTTTTGTAAAAGTGATAGTATAAAATAGAAAAAGTAAATTTTTTGTGCAAAATAAATAAAATCTTTTATACGAGCTGACGTGGTTGCTCATAAGAAGTGTAAATTAAGTTACAAAACTTTTAGTTACATGTTTCAAATTTTATGCCCATCAATCTTGTAACCGCAATTGCACAGACACGCCAATTTGGATGAAGTAACTGTGCCCAAATTATATAATGTTTTAGGTGTGTGGGACCCACCTGCTGTGACAGATATGACATATACATCTGAAACATGGAACAGCATCTCGGGACACAAAGTGGAAAAAAAGGAAAAGAAAAATAATAATTATCTTAGAGGGCTCCAATTTGGACATGTACCAAAAGAAATCTTGTAGTATTAGAAGATGATGAAGACGATGAGGACTCCGATTTGGTCTTCTTCGAAGTGGTTCCTCCGCTTCTTTTTTCTGCTGAAAAAACTCATAATAAGTCATATCCCATTTTTGTGATGAAAGTATATGCCCATATGGATCTACATGAGAATATAAACTACTTTGTAAACTATGGCTATTTGCACAAAAGAACTATTTGCAAGATAGGACTTCACACCAAATTGATGTTTCAAAAGTACAAAAGTACAACCAAAAAAAGAACAGAACACCAAATCCACAATCTTATTGATGTTTCAATCAGAATACAAGATCGCACAAAAGATTAAATTACAATACTTCTAAGTTAAATTACAATACTCTTAAGTTATAGATCTATTCCTAGATAATTCCCACGTATGAAATTATTTTGGCCTAACACTAAAATGGAAAGCAGTCAAAAGCAGGAGAAATTATAAGGTCCACATGGTGGACAAGTGACATGGTTCACCATTTCATTTAAAGACTCACACCTTAAAATTGTTGAGTTGGAATTTTTTTTAAACACTGACTCAGCAATTTTAAACAAGTGGGAGTTTTTTAGTGGAATGGTGGACAGATGACGTGGTCCACTAGAGAACTGTATAATTTCTCCAAAAGTAGAGAAGAGGGAAAAATAGACCGGGTTGGTGTCTTTTGCTTTGAAGATGGTTTCCTCCAAGTGACGTCACATGAAGAGAACCATATGACTAAATTTGTTTACATAAAGTGGATTTCAGTTAGTTTAATTGATAAACGTTTTTTGTAGTTGAATAAGAGATTTAGAGTTTGATTACTGTACACTAGAAACTAATTGGTATTTTAGATTGGGTTAGTTTCAAGTTACACCTAGTGTAACTTTAAGTAATGTTACACCACTCAAATTTTTTTAAATTAGATGTGAATTTTGACAAATCCACCGCTTGATTATATTATTTTCGTATATTCTTCATGTTTACAAAATTTAAAGATGATCAAATATCAATAGTTATGTCATAAATTAATTATTTAACTTCAAGTTTTTATAGTCTATATATATAATAATAGGTAAAGCAGAGAGAAAATCTAATTAAATTTCAAATTGAAATTCAGTTAGTGTCTAATTTTCATGTATCTCATCTAATCTAAATTTTAGACTTTTGCGCCAAGTGAGTTAGTTTAGATAAAAATTGAATTTCAATTAGAGTTTGATTTTACGCCACGTGTCCCATTTAATTTAAATTTTTAAATTTTTGTGGCAAATTAGTTAATTTAATGTAGAAAACGATGAGTCTAATATAATAAATCATAAAAAACATAATCATATAACTAAAAAAAATCAAATTTATAAGTCATATATATATATATATTAATAGCTAAAGCAGAAAGAAAATTTAATTAAATACTAAATTGGAGTCTAATTTTATGTCATGTGTCATTTAATTTTTAAATTTTTGTGTCAAGTGAATTATTAGGTGCAAAAATCAAAAGGTCTAAATTCAATTAGATTTTAAATTGAATTTTAATTGAAGTTCAATTTTGCGTCATGTGTCACATCTAATTTGTTAATTTTTGTGACAAGTAAATTATTGGGGGCAAAAACCGAGGAGTCTAGATCCAATTATAATTCAAATCATATATATATATATATATATATGTTATATGTAATTGTGATTGTGCACGGGATTACACACTAGTTTAAAATAATGTATAAAAGATAAGTTCATGGATCGAATGATAAATTACATCCAATTGGCATGAAAATTGGCGTGTATGTTAAGAACATATAGAACATGTAATTTAACGATTGGATTTTCAAAATATGAATTGAATAACAAGTTATTAGGTGGTGGAATATTACTTAGAGTTACACCAGGTATAACTTGAATTCAACTCTTTTGAATTTGATAATAAATAATAATTATTATAAGTTAATGCTATAAATTTTAAATACAATCATATTTATAAAATTAAAATTTTTAAAAATATATTAACACAAAAGTGGAAAAAAAGTGATAATAGTAAACACAATTTAATATTAATTATAATACATTTAAGATTATAGAATACAATTTAATTTCTATTAAAATTTATTTTGTTTATTAAATTGCAATAAACATAAATTATTGTTTTAAATATGTTTCCAAGCATTTTATTGTCGTTACATAATTTTAAAACTTTTTTTCTTTTTTAAGAAAAAAGAGGGATTTATGGTTGTATTACACCCTCGAGTAGGGCGCCAGGAGACAGGCCCTTAGGTCTCACCTGTGTGAGAGTCACCCCACTTTACAAGCAAGTACACTCCTCACCAAGAATGCCTACCAACAAACTCCCATAGACAAAGGATTTGAACCTAGGTAATATATATACAAATCATCTCTAAAAATATTTAAAAATAAACATAAAAATATTAATTAATTAATTATTATACTCCTGACTTGTTGTACTCTAGTTAAAAAAAAAAAAAAAAAAAAATCATATTTATAAGGCTTGTACTAGACTAAAAAAGAAAAAAGAAAGAACAAAAAAGTTGCGATAAGGTAAAGAAAGGAAGAGACAAGAGAAAAGTGGTTGTCCTTCTCCCACTTGTTAACTTTGGTTAGGTTGGTTAGTTAAGTAACACAATTGTTAGGTCAGTCAACCCTCATCAACAAAGCATCCTATGTGTGTGTTGTGACTTGTGAGTTACTTTCAGATCAATGGTATCTTCCCTCCACGTTTAAGCTGTCTGCTTGAATCATATTCAATAATCGGATTTCTTTCTTGTTCCCTCTAGTATCTTCCTTTCACCATCTCTGATTATTTTGTGCAACCGTTTTTTTGCACGGAAGAGTGTGCAAGTGCAACATGGATGGACCGTGGGCAGAAGGGGCAATTCGAGCGCTGTTGGAGAGATTGTCTTCTGCAGAACTCATCAACTTGTTCCAAAGGCAAAGGGTCAAAGATGGTTTGGTGGAGAAGTTGAAGACAACACTGCTGTCTATTGATGCCGTGCTCAATGATGCTCAGGAAAAGCAAGGGAACAACCCAAAAGTGGGAAAATGGGTTGACGAGGTTACAGAAATTTTGTATCGTACAGAGGATTTATTGGGTCGGATTTCCACTGAAGCTTTGCTAAATAAGTTAACGAAAAATCGGGTTGGGAACCTCAGATGGGAGATAGAGTCTAGCATGGAGGAGGTCAATGAGATGATTGATGCTTTTGTCACGAAAGGTGATGAACTGGGCTTGATCGGTGGAACACAGTACGACACGAAACTGTCTACCGCAGCGTCATCTGTTGATGAGTCTGAAGTAGTATTTGGTAGAGAGTCTGACAAAGAAGCAATTATTGATCTCTTGATGGGTGCTTGTGAAGAACCATTGTCTTTGATTGTGATAGTAGCCAAGGATGGCATGGGCAAGACCACTCTCGCTCGGCTTGTTTATGACGATGACAAAGTGAGTGAACATTTTGATCTTAAGGCTTGGGCTTGGGTTCCGGCCGAAGGTAGCGTTGATAAGGCGTGCCAAACAATCATTGAGTCGAACACTTTTCGGTCTTCTGATCCGGAGAAAAACAGGTTTCTAATTGTTCTAGATGATGTATCGAGTAAGAATACTATGTCCTACTGGTACCCTTCATTGATTACGCGCCCAGTTGCCACAAAGGGAAGTTGTATAATTGTAACTACACCCGATCCAGCTATTGAGTCGATCATGCGCTCTCGCACTTTAAACTTTCTGTTTCAGATTCCTAACCTTGGAGGAGCAGGTCCCTATTGTAACGCGTATGATATGAACCCATTATCAGATGAAGAATGTTGGTCGATTTTCACGAAATTTGCTTTTGGAGACAAAAACCATGCTTCATACCAAGAACTAGAAGTTATTGGCAGACAAATTGTGAAAGTATGTCATGGCTTGCCTTTAACAGTTAGAACACTTGGGGCTTTCTTGCGGTCTAAGCTAGACGTTGAGATGTGGGGTGCTGTACTGAATCGGCTGAAGCATTTTCATTTTTCAAATGAAATGACTGTTGTTGGCCTTGCATTAAGACTGAGCTATGATCATCTTCCTGCACATCTGAAGCGATGCTTTGCATATTGTTCAATATTTCCTTTTGGGTATGAATTTGAGAAAGAGAAGTTAGTCCACTTATGGATGGCGGAAGGTCTTCTGCCACAGCCCGAAGGAAATAGAAGAATCGAAGAGGTGGGTGATGACTACTTTAATGAATTATTATTTAGGTCATTTTTTCAACAATCAAGTGGCAATAAATCACATTTTGTGATGCACAGTCTCACAAATGAATTGGCTAGGTCTCTGTCTGGGAGATTTTGCTTCATATTGGAGGATCTTGATTCCTCTGGTGATACTGATATCACACCGTCCATAACACTGTCCATCCGCTATTTGTCAATTTTCAAATGCAAATTTGATTCCTCAGAGACATTTGAGTCTATTCGTAAGGCTATGTTTTTAAGGACCTACTTAACACTAGATGGTGTAATGTGGAGATTTAATAGTAGTGTACTAGAGAGTGTCTTGTCCAGATTCTTGTCCAGATTGGAATTCTTACGAGTGCTTTCTTTATCTCATTATGAAATCACTAAGGTACCAGTTTCAATCAGCGATTTGAAACAGTTGCGGTACATAGATCTTTCTCACACTAAAATTGAAAGTTTACCTGAATCAGTATGTTTTCTCCCCAATTTACAAACATTGATATTATCAAATTGTGATTCACTCACTGAATTGCCACAAAACATGGAGAGGCTTATTAACCTGCGTCATCTTCATATTAGTGGAACAAGCTTAAAAGAGATGCCAAAAAAGATGAGCAGATTAGAAAGTCTACAAACACTGTCTAACTTTGTTGTGGGCAAAGAAAGCGGCTCAACAGTTACAGAGTTGCGGGAATTTTTGAATCTTCATGGAGCACTTTGTATTTCAAAGTTACAAAATATAGCCTCAGCTAAAGATGCGGCTGAGGCCAACTTGGTAGAGAAGCCACACCTTGATGAACTAGTGTTGGAATGGGGTGACCATACTGTTGATGATACTGAAGATTCCAATACTGACGATACTGTTGATCCAGAAAATGATGGAGATGTGCTTGAACAGCTAGTTCCTCACACAAATTTAAAGAAACTCAGCATTAGTTTTTACTCTGGTACCAGATTTCCACATTGGTTGGGGGATTTTTCATTCTCTAACCTATTTTTCCTATGTCTTAGTAGTTGCAAGAATTGCATAGTCTTGCCACTACTTGGGCAGCTACCATCTCTTAAAGTCCTCATTATTAAATCAATGAATGCAGTAAAGAAGGTCGGTCCTGAATTCTGTGGGATGGATAAGCCATTTCAGTCTTTGGAAACTCTAACATTTGATGGGATGCTGGAATGGGAGAAATGGATTGAATTGGAAGTTGAAGGTGGAGAATTCCCTTGCCTGCGAAAGCTTTGTATACGGAGATGCCCCAAGCTGAAGGGGAACTTACCCAAGCAACTTCCTTCTGTAGTAAAAGTTGAAATTGCTGAATCTCAGGAGCTTCTGACTGCACTTATGACAGAGGCATCATTACACAAAAGGCTTTTAGATTATCATGATAAGATTTTGTTCATGACAGGCAATAGAGCTACCTCATTCTCGGAGCAAATGACTGTCACTACATATGAAGGTGCTGCAGAATCTTCAATTCCTATGACTGAAGGTGCTATAGAATCGTCATTGTCTATAATTGCCACAGATTCCTCATTGCCCATGACTCAAGGTGCCACAGCTGAAGAATGCTCATTGCCTATAACTCAAGATACTGCAGCCACAGAATCCTCAGTGCCAATGACTCAAGGTGCCACTGCTGTGGAACCCTCGTTGCCCGTGACTCAAGGTACAGCGATGGTAGAGTACTCATCGGCCATGACTCAAGCTGCCACAGAATCCTTACTACCTATGACTCAAGGAGCCGCAGAATCCTCATTGCCCACGACTCAGACTCCAAACATTAGAAATGAAGCTGATGTTCCAATTAACAACCAGTCCAACCAAGATAGCCTGCAAGACCTCTTCTCCTTTAAAAGCTTGAAAGTTTCAGAAATATCACAACTGAGAAAATTGCCAATGGGGCTACATAGCCTCAAAATTGAAGGATGTGATGCTCTAGAGTTCATACCTGAACAAGTGATGGTGTGCAATCCTCCTATCCAACATTTGTATATCATTAGTTGTTGTTCTCTCAAGTCCTTTTCTGGAGGTAGCCCACCCACTGCATTGAAATTTCTTTATATCCAGAACTGCAAGAAATTAAAGTTTCTCCCACTAGCAGAGAAGACACATCATTATGCACTTCTTGAACATTTGTGCATTGGGAGTAGCTGTGATTCCCTGGTATTCCTCCCATTAGACTTGTTTCCAAAGCTTAAAATACTTTCTATCTGGGATTGTGCAAATCTGGAATCCTTTTCAATGCCAGGGAGAATTCAGAAAGATCTCACATCTCTTGAGACCTTGGAGATCAGGGATTGTCCTAACCTTCTATCTTTTCCAAAAGGAGGATTGCTTACCCCCAACCTGAAGTCCATTTGGTTCTCCGATTGCAAGAATCTCAAGGAACTGCCTGATCAATTGCGCACTTGCAGTTCTCTCCGGTCAATGTTTATAATTAACTGCCCAGAAATTTTATCATTTCCTGAAGGGGGTTTGCCTTCCAACCTAAGTTTACTTTGTATCACTTTTTGTGACAAAATGATGCTCGGGATGGAGTGGGGCTTGCATAGGCTTGACTATCTTAGTCGGTTGGAGATAGAAGGTGCATGTAAAAACGTGGTGTCATTTCCAGAGGCGAAGTTACTGCCCAGAAATCTCAATTCTCTACGCATCAGTGGGCTTTTGAATCTCAAGTATCTCAACTACAGGGGGCTTCAACGCCTTACTGTTCTTAAAATACTGGAGATCAGCTGCTGTAACAAACTCCAATCCTTGCCAGAAGAAGGTCTTCCGGCTTCCCTGTCTTTTCTCTGCATCAAGGAGTGTTCTTTGCTGAAACCGAAACTCCAAGATAAGACAGGAAAAGATTGGTCCAAGATATCTCATATTTCTTGCATAGAAATTGATGAGGAAGTGTTTCATGAGGAAGTCTAGAAGAGCCTTGTTTGAAGCAATGTAATTTCAGTGAGGTACGTTTTCTACACATAGATGCAAACAATTTGATCGGCTATATTTTCATTATGTGCCCTTACTATAATTTTCACCATCTTTGAACCTCATCATCGTTGTTGATGTCAATTCAATTTTCTGTACTTGTAAAGAAATTATTGTACTTTCTAAAATCTTCTCTTTCCTTCTTGCAAAATCCAGGGCAAGTTTGAAGACTTCTTCGCCAGCAGCAAATGCCTAAGTTTCTACTTCAATATTTTGGGTGTATTTTATTTCTTTGTTTTCTGAACATGTTTGAGGAATTTATCATTGCTTCTAAGGATTGAGGGGCTTCAGCTCAAAGTGGTCTGCTTATATGGGAGAGTCATACGGTTGGAAGGTGGAGTGGATTTCTTTGATGAACTACTTGTGTAAATTTTGGGGTTGAAAGATGAACATGTATATAAGTTGGATGTGACTTGAGAGTTTGTGTGAGAATGTCATTGTATGTATTCACCTCTTGGGACTAGGAGTTGAGATTGATTGATGTCAGTGTGCGTGATTTAACATAATTCATCAATCCCTTGCTCAACAGCCAATAGGAAAAACTTATAGAATTGTTTATTTATATTTTGCTGAAATGAAAAATCGGTTAGCCTGACTAACCTGATTAATGTATGTTACATGACACTGTTTTATTACTATTCCTTTGTTATATTGCCCTTGTATCTTTGTCATGCAAGCTGTAGGATGCTGCCTGATGTTGATTTGTTTTGTTTAATGTGTATTTATATGTTAATCTTTATTTTGTTTATGTTTGTTGTTTTGATGAAACCTGTTTTTATTGGTGAAATGGTTGCTGCTGGTCTGCAATTGTTGAGTGAAATGGATTCTACATCCACACTATTCAAGTGGTTAAGGCTAACAAACTATCTGATAAGACAATTATACTCGAGCAGCTTAGCTTAAAAGCATAATCTGATTGTAAAGAACACTCATAATAGAAATAACACTCCAGTTCTATTCCTTCCTCTCTTAGCTTAGCTCTCTCTCTCTCTCTCTCTCTTTCTCTCTCTCTCTAATTCTTGGAGGCCTCGCTCCCTCAAAGAAGCCATATTTGAAAAGTAGCATCATTGTTAGGAATGAGGTTCCTAACAATCTCTCTCTGTCAAATGATTCTCAATATCTAATTTAATCAAAGTCATGTCTCTCAATTTACGATATTGCTAATATTGTTTAAGAGGCCCTTAGAATGAGGTTGATATTGGTCAGGCTTGTTGGTTGTTGGGAATGAGGTTCCTAACAATCTCTCTCTCTCTCTAAATGATTCTCAATATCTAAGTTCATCAAAGTCATGTCTCTCAATTTACGATATTGCTAATATTGTTTAAGAGGCCCCTAGAATGAGGTTGATATTGGTCAGGCTTGTTGGCTGTTGGATTCTTAATTAAAAAAAAAAGGGGGGGGGGGGGTATGGGGTTGGTTTGTTGGTGAATTATGTGTTTCTAATGGACTAGGAAAATTAAAATTATAAAAAAAATAAAAACTAAGAATGAAGTTAAAGCTAATTGTTTTGCATTTAGCTGAATGAATGTCTTTTAGTATTGCTGAATTTTTTTTTCCTGTCATTTACGTAGTAATATTGCCACAATAATTTGATGGTTTTACTTTTATGGCTATTAAATTAAAGGATCTAATATGGTTTATATATTGTTTTATTGAGTTGAGGTTTACATGATTTGGTAGATTGGAGTCTCAAGTATTCCATGATTTTTTCCCCCAAAAAAGATTGAAATCCCCCGAGTTTTAGGTGCCTTTTTTTCACCTCTTTAGAATAGTAGTATATATACTCTGTTTGGTTTATGGGAAATTGTGGAAATTGTGAGAAAAGAAAAAGAGAATATTGGGGTTTTAATAATATTCAAATTTTGAGTCAATAGTTTTTGCATTCAATTTGGCCAGATTAGTCCATAATCCATTAATTAAAATTTTCTTCCTTTGGTTTGATGGGCGTGGAAGTTCAAAAGGTCAAAGGAATAGGCTTTTCAGCTTTTGGCAATGTTGATTTTTCTTCTATTGGGATTTGCCAAATTAATGCAAATGGATGAATTTGGCAACAAGATAAAACTTATATACTATACCTTAAGTTTTCCTAATGGATGAATTTGGCAACAAATTAAAACTTATATATGCTTTTCTTGAAGTTTTCTTTTTAAAATTCTATCATGTAACTACTTAATTAAAAAATATACTTTTATTCTATGAGGAAATAACCACATGGCAGAATTTTTAAAGAATAATTTAAGAAACAACACTTAAATACTGTACCTAAGTAATGACAAAATTATCGTTATTTTGGGTTGCAATTAGGCACTATCACCACTACTAGGCACAACACCAACAATATAGGTCATTAGACTAGCTCATGTTGCTTTCTTTTTAGCACAATCCGTTTTTGACTTGTCAATCTTAGTTGATTTGCTTCGATTGCATTGGTATTATTGTGATACGTTCATAAAAATTTTATATTGACAATCTTATATGAGTGCTACTTTATGATTTGCTACTTTATAAACGTTTTTAAACATTTTAAACATTTTATATTGACAATCTCAGTTGATTTGCTTCGATGATTCTACTAATTTACAATGATATAATAATGCAAACTCATAACATCTACAACTGCAGACTACAGAGAATATAGAATCGAGTTATATTACGGAGCAACGAAAGAAAGAAGAAGACACTAGTAATAATGGTTTTGTAATATGACAATTTATTATGAAATATTCACTTACATTTTAGAAAAATACTTTTGTTAAACAATGTGCTCTTTTAAAGTTCTTTTCTGGCATAATTACAATCTATGTTGGATAGTAATCTATTTTGTGTTTTATTTTTTAGGCTAAAATGAAAAATACATCCTCTAAATTTGGCTGAAATTAATTTCAGTTCTTTAATTTTACTTCTGTTTGATTGAGGCTTCTAAGTTTCCAATTTATTCAATTCAAGCATTTTGTCCAATTCTGTTAAAAATTTTCTCTTAAAAAAAATATTATTTTTCATATAAAAAAACTTAAAAATTTATAAAAATATTTTATAGATTTTTTATGTAAGAATTAAAAAAAAAATCTACTTTCATTAGTTAATTGCATACTTAACAACAACATTTTTAACAAAATTGGACAAAAGGTTTGATATGATGATTAAAATAATCTTCAACTTATAGTGACATCTTACACTAAAAATAGGAAAGACATTCAATGGACGAAGAACAAAAAAATCAAGATTTCTTTTTATCTTATTTTTAATAGATGTTTTGTGCAATGCACGGATTAGCGACTAGTTTCATTTAATATTTAGATTTTTGTGTAAGGTTTATTCAAACATCAAAATTTGAAATAAAGTTCATTTAATCGGGTTGGTCACGCTTTAACAATGTCAACAATAAAAATATGATAATTAATTTAAATGAAAAGTTCTTAAAAAATTATTTTTAGATGAAATATTTTGAAAAAAAAAATCAAAATTCTAATATTAAAAAATAATTTACTTTATTTTTATCCTTGTCTTGGTTTGACGTTGAAGATTCTGAATCTCAATTCTTTTCTCTTAATTGTAATCAAGCACTATGTGTAATTGCTTTCAATGGTTAAAATTAAGAGCCAAAAAAGAGACTTTTAATCTTATCTATTAAAAGTCTGTTTAGATACCGCTTATTTTGCTGAAAAATGAAAAATGAAAACTGAAAATAATAAAAAAAAATAATAAAAAGTTACTGTTCACTCTTTGTTACTGTTCATATGCCTTGGTGCACTGTTCATGGGACATGAATAGTGCATCAGACGCTAATTTAAAAAAAAATATATGGACGTGGGAAGCGCAAAATGCGCTTCCCAAACACTCACTAAATATATATATATATATATATATATATATATATATTTTATAGATTAAAAAAATTGAATAGTTATAAAATGAAGAAACAAAAATTTAAATTATGTGAGAAATGAGTGGTTAATAATTCGCTAATGGTACCGTGTGCAATAGTCCTAATCCCTCCTCCACCAGCCCAAATGCCCCTCACGTGAATTTCTAGCTTTTAGTCAAAAGGATGCCGGATTGGTGTCTATTTTTGTTCCGTTCCCACGAGGACATTTTCTTTTTTATTTTTTATTTTTGCTTTGATTCATAAATACTTCAAATTTCATTCCACAAGAAGCAGAAGGGATCCCTCTCCATCTACAGACTCCATTAAAAGATGGCTGGGAATTTCTGAGATGAGGATAGTTCCTTTCCTATCCTAATACAAGAAAAAGCTAAGAGTAGCACTACAATATTAAGCTTTCTACCAACATGCATGCCTATGGTAGCTTCAATTGATCAGTGAGCATTGCGCACTGAGTAGCACAAGTAAAGGCAAAGATATGTTGGATGACATTACGAGCATGACCTTCAAGAGTCACATACTCAAATCCCAACTCTTCATAAATTTTTTTTTTTCTCACACTAATACATGTATTCTTCTCATATAAATTAGGGATGAAACGTGCTATCCGGCCAACATATTGAATTAAAAATATGAGTTTTAGAAAATAAGAGATCTAGAGTACTGTTTTCACCAAAAAATAATTGATGTCTTGCTCTAACGATAAAGAACAAAATCATAAAAGCGGATACCATAGGTTGGAACGCCATAAAAAATTTATTTTTACACAAGAATATATATATATGTTCATGAGCTTATTCATGAACACATTATTATGTTTGAGTTTGGTTTGTTTAATAATCAAGCCTAAGCTTAAGGTTTGAATTTGATTTGTTTTCTAAACAAATGAACATAAATAAGTTTTTTTTTTAGTTGAGCTCTAACTGTTCATAAACAGCTTGGTTCATTTATAGCCCTATCAAGACATTGGACATTAGCTACTGTAACAGACTCCAGTCCTTGCTAGAATGGCGTCTTCCATCCTCCCTGTCTTTTCTCTGCAACAAAGAGCACTCTTTGTCAGGGCTGACCCTAGGCCTAGACCACTTAGGCCATTGCCTATGGCCCCCTTACTAGAGAAAGGCCCCAAATTTGGGGGGCAATTTTTTTTTAAAAATTTTTTGGGAGATATTAAAAAAAATTAGTTTATATATTTTTTTCACTATTAAGAAGGCTCAAAGAATTAAGTAATACTAGAGATAGAGATAAGACAAATTTAAATAAATAGGTCTTACAAATAGACGTGTTACTAATCATAACTAATTCAAATAAGAAAATGTTAAAAATACTATAAATTTTACTACATAACTTTTATAATTTGATGTGACAATAAATATGATAGGTGGTTTTAACATGCTATTAAATGCATTTTTGAATGACTTTTTGTGATTGGTGATATATTTTTATAATTCTCATGTTGTAAATTTTATAATATCTCTAGCATTTTTGTAAGCCTTATGTCACTGATCACATCCGTTATAACATTAGTTTGTAATAAATTTTGTTATAACTTTAGCATTTTCTAAATAACCAAAAAAAAAAAAAAAAATCACATAAAAAAATAATTAAAAAAATGGATTTTTTTTATAAAAAAAATTATTACATAAAATTCTAGTTTATTTAAGTGATAACATAAATGTCTCATTTGAAGATTCCGCGTTAGGCGTCCGAAACATTTGGGCGCCCTTGCTCTTTGTTGAAACCAAAACTCCAAAATAAGACTGGAAATGGTTGGTTCAAAGCAGCTCACATTGCTAGCTTAGAAATAGATGACGCTAGCATAGAAATTGAAGAGGAAGTAATCTCATAAGCAAGTCTTTTAGCAAGGTACCTTTTCTACATGTAGATTAACGACAATTTTAATTGCTAGACATCAATTCAATTTACTGTACATTGTGAAACAGTTACTGCACTGGCTAATAATCTTTTCTTTCTAGAGTGCTTAACCTTGGGCAATTTGAAGTCCTTGGTCCAACAGCAATTGCTCAAGTTTCTATATAAGTTCATCTGCAATTATTCATGTTCCTTTGTTTCGAGATCAATCAATAGTACATTGTTGCGGGTTTCTTACTCTAATTTTCTAAGTTTGAAGAATTTAATACTGTTTCTAAGGATTAAGCACCTTCAGATCAAAGCGGTCTTCTTATATGGGGAATTATATGGTTAGAAGAAGGCTAACAATGTGGGGGTGGATTTCTTTAGGTATATCTTGGAATTGAAAGATGCACTTGTCTAGAAGTTTTTTTTTTTTTTTTTTTTTTTTAATTACTGGGAACACATGTATAAAAGTTTGTGGTATATCTTAGAATTGAAGAACTAGTTTTTCTTTTATAATCACTTTATGATGAAACAAACACTAAAAAATAATTTCCACAACTCTATAAAATGAAAATGTTTTACTAAAAATGCTTTCAACATAATGAAAACATTTTACAGCAAAACAAACAAATTATTAGTGTTTATTTGCTAAGTGTGAGAGTGACTGATGTGGAAATCAGAAGAAAATTTTTATTTTGAAATTTAGGTTTATTGATCATTTGGATTTTATTTGGGCTTATTATTTAGCATACGTTTGGATAGCGTTTTGCGCGTCTAGCTGTTTTTGGTGGGTCCCGTGTGTCAAAGTTTGGATGAGTGCACAGATAAGAACAAGAAGAAGAAGGCAGATGCAAGAAAGAAGAAGACAGATGCAAGCATTCAAGTGAAGAATGTTTGAAGAGTTAGTTTAGACAAAGGCAGAGCAATGGAACAGAGTGCTGGAAGATTAGCTTGCTAAACGACTGACCTGAGTTAATGAGTTCTAGTATATGACTTGTAGTTTAGTTTTAAGTTAAATAGTCGCTAACCCGTGCGATGCACGGAAAAATTCCAAAGATGAAATATTTATGAAACATTCTAAATAGTTTTTTTTAATAAAAAAATTCAAAAGTGATAGAAAGCGATAGACCTCCAAAGCTTGTGCTTACTTATTACACAGTCTAGAAACTGTCTATAGGATATATGTCCTGCTTATTTCACAAAAAACATGAATTTGTTCTAACACATCCGTAATCTTATCCAAGCATAGTTCATGCAACCCTATTGATGCTAGCAACTGTGAGTTGGCAAGCTCCATAGTCAAATCCTTGATCCATAGTTCATGACAGGAGTGTAACACTCAATAGAGTATGGCAGCCATCCACAATGGGTTTCCTTAGCAAAGAATTAATTTAGTATGGACTATAATAGGAGAATCATGACTATCTCTAAAAATAATGCCAAAACTTGTATAATAGGTGGCTCTGAAAAATGGTCAATGCTATGTCCAGTTTTGAGATGAGGAGAAACTTGATTTGCAATTGTTGGGCTCACTTAATATTTAAGCTTATGTTTTTTAGCACTGTAAAATTTAAAGATATTTTAGGCTAGTAAACAGTTAAAGTTATTTTGGTAATAAGTTGGGTAAGAATAAGTTGTCCATTATATTTTCACAAAACTTTTACAATAAATCTTAAGTGGTAGGTTGTTATGAGTGAGCAAAAACATAATTTAAGTTGTAGATTCAAATTAGAACCAATAAAAACTTACCACATATTTTTTGTCATAAAAAGTGTCGAGAAAATATTGTGGATATAGTATTTATAAAAAAAATAAAAATAAAAAGAAAAAAAGAAAAAGAAAGGAGTGTTTTGTTTGCAAACAAATATGAACCACATCAAGTAAAATGCCATTGTCCACCAAAACTAATGAAACAGTAAAATGAACAAATAAAATAGCAAATTTATTTTAATGGGTTATTGATTTGTGGGAAGGAGTAGCCTAGTTGTGACATGAGGCCACGGCCAAAATTTTATCGACTTCTTTTTCTTCTGTTTGCTTTTCTCATATTTATAGACATGGTAACTTTGTTACTCATAACCTTACTAAACATCTTAGTCATGTCTTATGGTGTGGATGAAGGATGTTCCAACACACATAAACTCTATTCACTTAGCCAATTTTGGCTAGTTTTGCTTAGCCTTTTTAATACAACGTGCTGATTTGATTCTCAAAAAAAAAAAAAAAAAAAAAAAAAAAAATCTCCAAGCCTCCAATGTTAGTTCTTTTTTTTTTCTTTTCTTTTTAATGAGGAAGAGGCCAAACTAAAGTTTTTTTAGATGGTTGTTCAAATAATTTTGTATTCATCCTCTTTTTTTTAAAAAAAAATTGTTAATTAATTTAACTCTCTATGTGGTTCATATATAATCTTGTAAAATGGTTTGCAAAATTTATTGGAGTTTAGTCCACCACAATCCATAGCTACGAATTTCTTCTTTTTCTTCTGCTCTTTTTTTCTTTCTTAAAAGCTAGCTTCATTTAATTTCTGCCAAAATTCACCAAAATAGGCCAGAATGGCCACAATTACTAACATATCAAACAAATATGAACGTAAAAAATTAAAAATAGATAAATAAAAAAACCTACTAAATTTCTTCTTCTTTTAATTTTCCAAATAGCTTTAGAGATAAAACTAAATTAAGGTTTGAGCAACATAGCAAGTCTATATTATTGGTCTATATTAGAGACATTGTTGATAAGCTCACAAAGAAAGATGATTAGACTCAACAACTAATTGATCTTAGCCTTAAAAAAAAATCCTAACTTTTTTTTTTTTTTTTTGAAGAGTCTTTGAGATTTAAAAGAAGTAGAAGAGGAGGTATAGAGTGCGTTTTCAACAAAGGAGTTAGACCCATATTGGATTTTTACTTATCTTTCTCTGCATCTTTTGGATGGGTCTTGAGAGAATGATGAATTTAGTGTGGGTTTTGGGCCTTTTGGCTGAGTTGAGGGAGGGGAAGTGATCGAATTTGTAGGTTGGGGATGGAGAGAAATAATGGGAAAAAAAAATTTAGGGCAATAGGGAGCTAAAAATAAACGTTAAAAATAATAATTAAATAAATAACTAAGGTGTAAATTTGTTAGACTTGAAAAATTGATGTGCCAAAGTCTCATGAAGTTAACAAAAAGTCCACAACTTCGGTTTTATAGTATGTTATGATCATAGTGTCCCACGTGGATTAAGTATAAGTTTAACCATGTATTTATAAACTCTTAGGCACCCTCTCCTTGTAAGCCGGTTTTCAAGGGTGAGTTCTACCCATGGGTTCCTAAAAGAAAAGTACCAATTTCATACAATATTGGAAATTTCATTGACTTCCTTTGTATAGTACTTTAATTATTAAAAGAAATACATAGTTTTTCGTTGGGACAAGTTAAAAATTAATTCTGTAAAATTTCGAACCAATTTCGGACCTTATTTCCTTTAATTGGTGAATATATGCAATACCTACAACGTAACAACTGTTCCAATAACAAAGTGTGAAATAATTAAAAACACACACACACACACACACACACACACACACACACACAAGCTCAAACTACAACTAACTTGTCAAACCCTAAAAACATTCATGACCCATTTATCGTTAACAACCAAACAACTCCAACTCTTAATAATCCTTCCCAACCACAACCTACCAAATTTGGAAAAAAAAAAAAAAAAAACCCCATTTTCGCATATACTTTTCTCATGAGAAACAAAGAAAAGAAAAGTTGTGATCTCTCTCCATAATTTGCTTTCTGATTTATTATACAAATGACATATATTCAAGCAAAGACAATGTCTTGAGGGACCAAATAAGATTTGTGACACCAAGTGGGTAGAGATTGTCTATGACATTATCATTTATAGACATGGTTTTGAAACCTAGACTGTTCAAAGAATCATAAAAGGGAGATATTCAAGGTTTTTAAGGTCGAATTAAGGTTGAACTAAGGTCATACCGTGATGACATTATAATTAATTTAAAAAAATTAAATTAGTAAAAATATAAAAATTGACTGAAATATAAATATTTATATTTAAAATGTATTTTTCATATCATAACATTCATAAGACAAATAAGTAATATTAAATCATAATCAAACATAAATAAATATTGAGTTTTTCAATCAATGGATATATATATATATATAAAATTAATATCCTTAAACTTTTTGTAGAGTTCAATATTTTATGCAAATTTTCATTTAAATTATCTTAAATCATATTTAGCCCATTTGATTACCCAATACTCTTTTTATTATGCCAATCCCATTTAGTATATATGAAATAAATAAATAAAACAAAAAACAAAAAATGGAACAAGGGCCAACATTGGCTTGTCTGCCCATTAGTTGATCAAGTACAATGCAAACACAAGCCCAAGCCAATTTAAGAAAGCAATAAGTTGTTTTAAAGACTTGCAAGAATTTGGTACAAGTGGATGACAGCTAAGCTTGCCTAAAAATTGGCTTGTCCGTCCATTTGCAACAACTTGACCTTCATTGTGACAGTCAAGCAATGAAAGACCTATAGAAATGGCAAAAACGTAGCGAGAGCGAGAGAGACAGAGACAGAGAAGAAGAATAAGAAGAAATAGAGATGCAATCTCATGGTTGGAAAGCATCTCATGGTGGTTGAAGCTTCAACAATGGCTGTAAGTACCCAAAAAAAATCTCTGATCTGAACTTGTGATTGGGCGGTTTTATTGATTTTCTTGCATAGGGTGGTTTTAAGGGTTAAAAGAATCGTTTTGGTGAACAGTTCATGGTTAACCCTGTCGCACCGTACGGTCCGATCCAAGTTTCAAAACCATGTTTACAGATTGTTCAAGCACTTCTTTAACGTTGAATGTTTTGGTTTGGAGGTTCATGGGTTTTGATTCTAAAAGCTTTTGTTTTTTTTTTTTTTTTGTTTTTTTTTAGGTCAGTTTGTTTGCTGAGAACCCCACGACAAATATTCATGGCTTCAAATCTGATAATTTCATGGGGGCACCTTGGTGGGAAGTGTAAGTTCGTTTAGACCCCTTAAACACAACAGATTAACCTAGAGAATTAGCCAAATAATTAACTTAGGTAACTTCAACAGAACTAGGTTAACACAAATAATCAAAAACAATAAAGCAGCGGAAAATAAAGAACACAAAAATCTGATGACCCAGGAAAACCAAACCGGTAAAAACCTGGGGAGGATTTAACCTAGCTATTCTCAAGGTAAACTGAATTCACTATGAAAGAATTGAAGTTTACACAATAAGACTTAGACCACTAACATCCTATTGCTACCCAAGTGTAGGAAACTTACTACCACGACCCCATGATAGCTCCGAGATCCACGGACTCCTTCTTTCTTGAATTCTTCAGCAATTCACAAGCGCACCTGCTTATATTTCTTTGAAACTCTTTGATTCTGCAACTGTATGATTTACCAAGCTCTTGACATGAATCTTGAGTTTGGAAATCCTAAGTGTATGTGAAGGTAAACACCTTTAGATCTCACAATGAGATTCACAAACACAGCAAAACAGAACTCTAAAAATGTGGCTAGGGTTTACCCTTATATACTTAGGGCAAAACATAAAACCCTATACATTAAATGGGCTAGGGCTGAGTTGGAAAATTCTGCAGAAAAACAATTTGCACGACTTTCGATCGATCGAGTCTAATTTTCGATCGATCGAGTCAGGCAGAAAGTGCACAGTAACTTCTGCAGTAAACTCGATTCCAACTTTACATAAAACGCCATACTTTGAGCAAGTCTAACACACAACTTAAAGAATGTTTTGATCATGGTTTGCCAACATTACAAATTGAAGTTCTAATACATTAGTTCCTAATTCTTAGAACTTAACAAACTCCCCCTTTGGCAATTCGTGACAAAACACAGACTTAACAAAAAGCTCAAAGTTTACAAATTGAAACAGCCCATTACAAAATTAAAAAGCCACTTAACAATTCAACCTAACTACTATCTAACAGTTGCAAAGTAGACAGAAGCACGACTGAATCAACCTGTATATTCCTATAACACTTAACAAACACATAAACGCATGTGTGGAAAAAAAACAGGAAATATATATAAAAAAAACTTCTTGATTTCACATGACAGAAAATGAAGACATATATCATGAATAACATCATAAATATAAATCAATAAGCAGAGTAGCATAGTGAAACAAGAAACATATACATAAAAATGTATCTCAACAAAATATCTCTTAACAAGAGCCAAAAATGTAAATACAAAGTGAAGCGCCTAGATACAATCTAATAACTCCACAAGCTTCGCAGTATCACTACTAAGTACAAAACTCTCCCTAAAATGAAAATCTCCACAAAAAAAACTCCTCTACAACAACACTCCAAGATATACTCCCCCTTTTTGTGACGAATTGCCAAAGGGCACTCAATCATCATCAAAAGGAGGTGGAGGAGAATGACGAGAACTCGCCAAATCTGCTCGCAAAGCACGTAGCTCATCAAGGATGTCCACCAGAAGCTGACCATGAGCCGCCTGAACGGTCACGACAGTATCAAGAGTTCGACGAAGGTCAGAAACATCATCAAAAGGTGGAGGAACATCAGCAGCAGCAGTAACAGCAGGATCAGAAGACGTCCCAGCTACAGGAGTATCTGTAGAAGAAGAAGGGGGTGGAGTGACACCAGAAGGCTCTACCCTAGGACGCTTAGAGCTAGCTCGAAGTTGAGCAGCCCTTTGCCTTAAAAAGGTAGCACCTATAGGAGCAATAACATGTACAGGCTCAGAAGCAGGAAAATCACCTAAACCGAGATAAAGGAGAATCCTATGAATAAAAACGGGAAAGAATAACGCATGAGCCGTAGAACTAGACCGATGAACCTCGTTCAAAGAACGAAGGAACAAATGAGGAAAACTGATAGGAGCATCGGTAACTAGTGCATACAAAAACATACATCGCTCAAGAGGGATGGTGTGGAGATGAGAAATAGGCCACAAGGAATGACAAGCGATCCTAAAGAAAAGGTAATGAAGCTCAGAGAGCTCAGCAGACGTGATCCGACGATCAGAACCCCACTGGATAGAAGACCCAGTGATGTATGACATCACGTCATCAAGAGGTGGAGACTCCTCATAAGGAAAAACGGGATGGTCAACAATGGGCACCCCAAGAGCATCAGACACCACCGAAGGGGTAATGCGATATTTTACACCTCGTAACCAAACCTTAACTAAGGTGTTGGTATCATAGATGTGGATAGAGATGTTCGAATAGAACTCTCTAATCAAGGTGGCAGGAGGAGGAGGATGCTCAAACTTGAGCAAAGATAACCAACCCCGACGCTCAAAGTTACGTTTCACCTCACGATCTACCTCATCTAGTATGACCCTACGCTCAGCCCAGATATGACGCCTAAGATTAAGGGTCTCATAGGTCATTTGGTTCGACTCACTAGAGAACCGATCACTATCGAAAGAAGGTGAAGGGTCAGAAGTCCTATGCGCTCTAGTTTTCCTAGACATGGTGCTAAGGAATAAAGAGAGACACAGAAAGAGAGGAGCAAAGACAAAAACCAAGGGCAGACTGCAAGTTAGCACAACATAAAAATATAGAAATATCAATTCTATATGATGCATGAACCAAATATGCAAATGATGCATGAACTAATGCAGTGACAAGTTTAAATATAATCCAAATTAACAAAATTGACTTGAGCATGAGGTTTAAATGAAAAATACCCAATTTTGAAAAACCCAATTTTCCAAAACACAATTAATTAATTAATTGATCAACATAATAGTTAAATAACACAATATAATGATCAAATTAATCAATCTAACAAGTCAATTTCATCAATTTCAATCAAATTGAACAAAAACCCCAAAATCCCCAATTTCAAGCCCTAGAAATTTAAAATTTCCACAAAACACCAAATTAATCAAATTAAACCACATGTAGTGCTTGTATATAGTGTCCCCACAAAAACCCATGATTCCTTTGAAAAAGAAAGAGCCAAAAACACACCCAAAAATACCAAAAACCGAAATGGCGAAAATAACCCAAAAATGCATGAATTTAAGCATGAAACATGAAAATAAAATCAAAAGAGAGGGCAAAAATGTCTTACCGGTCTTGGGAGAGAGAGATTTTGCAAAAAGATTGGAGGAAAACTCCAAAAACAGCAAGGATTGCTTTGACCGGTTGGTGAGGAGAAAAAGTGTTTTGAAAAGATTTGAAAAGTGAATAGCCACATGAGAAAAAACCTACTCAGCCCGATTTTCGATCGATCGAAAAACAGATTCGATCAGTCGAAAATCCTTCGATTGATCCAATACCAATCGAGAACCGATCGAAACGCACAGAGAGTTTACTGAGATTTTAAAAACATTTTCAATTGATCGAAAAACAGACTCGATCGATCAAAAATCTGGAAAAATTGACTTTTTGAAAATTGAAACAAATTAGCTCAAAAACTCCTCAAAGCATTAAATTTTATGAAAAGAATGCATGAGTATGAGATGAGATGTTTTCCAAAAACCCATGTTTTTAAACCAGATCTCTCAAAGTAAGATTTTCTCATAATATCCCTCAACCATTCAAACAAGCAAACATGTTTTGCATCAATTTTCAGAAATAATCAAACTTGGTTGGTCAGACCAAAAACACACAATACCATGTACACAGTTTAGTAAAGAATAACTTGTGTAGTGTGTGCAACTAGCATAAGCTTGAGAAACATGTGAGGGGACATGCACATAGTAATCAATCACAATTTCTACAAAATCCATCACATGAATTTGAAAGAGACTATTACTTAAAGAGTTTCATCATATAACTCCCACATCTCCTAGAATAAAAGCTTGCAATCATGTAAGTTTCTTGATTTGCCTCAAAATTTATATTCAATTTTAATTAATTAGAAGCTTAATAAAATAGCCGGGATAATGTACACACCAATTTTATGAATTGTGAAATTATTATAGCCCAATAATGTACACACCAATTTTAATAGATGCTACACCTTATGTTCTTTTTGGTGCACGTGCTACACTTTCTCGAGCACAAAATCTTACGATATGCACTAAGGTGTTCATGATTGGCTAGTAAACAGTGGTGAGATGGTTATTTATGCCTTTTTCAATAAGACCAAGTCCGACAATCAAAGACATAAGACTTCAAGATCAAGATCATGTGATCAACAAATAAACCATCTTCCCACACAACATGCACAACAAAACTTCAGCTAGTAAAGTGCAATGATAATAGTGCATCAAAGCTAAACAAGGTACATAAACATGTTATGTAAAGATAAATATGGCAAACCTTAATTATAAATCTAAGATATATAATACAAAACACATAAAAATATTTTTGGTTTAAAAAAATTTTATGACCAAAAACAAAAAGCACACATTATGCTAAATGAACAAAAATGCAAATGCAATGCATGATAGTGCCTAACTAAGCTATAGAGGGTACACAAACATGAAATATCAATTTCTTAATTAATCCATGAGTACATGTACAAACTAGTACATACTCATACAAAATCATAAATAGCTTAACACTTATATAACACATGCTATTCAAGTTTCTCCACAATGTCAAGCATGTTCTAAATCAAGAGAGAGATATCAAAGTTCATGTAATCCTCAAGAAAAATAAAACTAGAAACAAAATAAAATATTTTTGTCTTTTTGAAAATTTTCAATGTTTTTGGATTTTTTTAAGAAAACAACCTAAAAAGAAAATAACCAAAAACAGAAACAAAACATGTCCACAAACAATTGAAAGAATTAAATCAGGGACAAGTAAACAACACTCACCTTAGAGTACCTTTTCTCACCCATATAGCACGAGTCTTCGGCTTTGTAGGTGAAAATCTATGTGAAGCAGAGTGTATTTGAGGGATTACACTAATCTTTTGAGAAAGACTGAAATTCTGCAAATTCCTTTAACAAGCCAACAAGCTTAAATTTTTCAAAAGCATATGAAACAATTTATTTTGACTTATGGCAGGAGAAATATCATCACATATCCTAGATTGAAATTTAGAATGTTTAAATTTCAATTTATGACAATTAGGACGAATGTGACTGGAGACACCACAAAAGTGACAAACAGGAACAAATTTAGGAACATCAGTATTCCTAACAGCAAATATAGTCTCAGATTTTTGTTTTTGCCTCAACAAAGAACAGTTTGGTCTAATATGACCAACAACACCACAAAGGTGACAGGTAGGCACAAAAACAGATTTATTATGCTCTCTAATAGTAGGTTTAGACTTAGGTGTAGAAACTTCAGCGTCTACATCAGAACTTTTACCTTTGTCTAACCTAGTAAAATAAGCCTTTTTTTTATTATTCCTCTTGAAAGGAGGGATATAAACTTTTTCAGTTTTAGGCTTAAGAGAAACAGAAACACTTCTGTTAACAACAGCAGGCTTGGTACTAGTCAAATTTTCAATTTTAGCCTTAGATTCAACTAACTCTTGTTCCAAGCTTTTCATCTTCTCATCTTGAGATGAAATTTGATTTCTTAAAAATTCATTCTTTTTATTAGATTCATCTAATCTAACAATCAATTCCTCTTTTTCAAGATTAGCCAATTTTAACCCTTCTTTAAATTTCTTAGCAATTTTCAAAGACTTAGATAAATCCTTACGAAGAGTTTCACAGATATCAATAAAATCAACAGAAACAACAGTGTCCTTTTTATTCAAATCATCACAAACATGAGCAGAAAGACACTTCAAATTATCCATGATAACAGGGATCAAGGATCAGCTCAAAGATCAAAGGATCAAAAACAAAAGCTACCCGCTCTGATACCACTTGTAAGTTCGTTTAGACCCCTTAAACACAACAGATTAACCTAGAGAATTAGCCAAGTGATTAACTTAGGTAACTTCAACAGAACTAGGTTAACACAAATAATCAAAAACAATAAAGCAGCGGAAAATAAAGAACACAAAGATCTGATGACCCAGGAAAACCAAACCGGTAAAAACCTGGGGAGGATTTAACCTAGCTATCCTCAAGGTAAACTGAATTCACTATGAAAGAATTGAAGTTTACACAATAAGACTTAGACCACTAACATCCTATTGCTACCCAAGTGTAGGAAACTTACTACCATGACCCCATGATAGCTCCGAGATCCATAGACTCCTTCTTTCTTGAATTCTTCAGCAATTCACAAGCGCACCTGCTTGTATTTCTTTGAAGCTCTTTGATTTTGCAACTGTATGATTTACCAAGCTCTTGACATGAATCTTGAGTTTGGAAATCCTAAGTGTATGTGAAGGTAAACACCTCTAGATCTCACAATGAGATTCACAAACACAGCAAAACAGAACTCTAAAAACATGGCTAGGGTTTTTCCTTATATACTTAGGGCAAAACATAAAACCCTATACATTAAATGGGCTAGGGCTGAGTTGGAAAATTCTGCAGAAAAACAATCTGCACAACTTTCGATTGAGTCTAATTTTCGATCGATCGAGTCAGGCAGAAAGTGCACAGTAACTTATGCAGTAAACTCGATTTCAACTTTACATAAAATGCCATACTTTGAGCAAGTCTAACACACAACTTAAAGAATGTTTTGATCATGATTTGCCAACATTACAAATTGAAGTTCTAATACATTAGTTCCTAATTCTTAGAACCTAACAGGAAGGATTGGATTCTGCAATGGCATTGGTTAGGCTAACAGGCTCTTTATCTATGGAGGAAGAGAGATTGCAGATATATATAGAAAAAATAACGCAGTGGGTGTTCTATTTCCAATAGGCACAATTGAACGTTTTGAAAAATCTCTTGATTGGGAATAGGAAGAATCACCACTAATCAAGATAGATTTGAAGAAGGTCCAAATTAATGCTCAATTAATTGAAGAATAGCAAACTATTAATTACAAAAGGAAGGGATAATGTGTACCTAATATGGACTTTTTTTTTTTTTTTTTAAATACGGTGGCAATTGAACAGGTATGAAGGAGTGATTCAGTTAAATGAGGAGAGGAAGAGACCATGAAGGGAAGAGAGAGAGAGTTTGGCGCTGGGAAGCTGAAGTTTTGAAAGCATGAAAAGCTGAAGTTGTGGAGTTTTGTAAGCCTGAGAGACAGGAAGATAGAGAGGGGTTAGCATTAAAGACTATTTAGCTTGGTTGGGGTTTTACGGTAGTCAGCATTAACTGTAATATATAAAGATTGTGCTTTAAAGTGGAGATAAGGTTTAGAATAATTTCTTTTTAATAGTATATTATAATTATAAAAAAAAATTTAGATAAAAAAAAGAGAATTACATGACTGCTGATGTGGCTTAATCTGAGCGTAGCAACATTAAATGCTACGCTTCAACTTTTAATATTATATAGATTAGAAGATGTATTTAGGGACACGTGTAATACAGGGATTAGTTGAATTGAATGTTAGAGTAGGATCCATGTAATGTGGAGTTAGTTAGAGTTAGTTATTTTGCTTCCTGGTGTTAGTTCTTGTATATATACATATTGTACAATTAGTTTTGATTCATTCAATGCAATTACAGAAATTCATCGATCAATCTTTTCTCTTTAGCTTATCTTCTCTCTTCTCTAGCTCTCTGTTTTTCTCATACCGTGCACTATTTAAGAAACCCGCAAGTACTTTTTTTCAACAAAAGAATTTTAAAACTGGGTCCTACGGTACTATTCACACATTTAAAAATTATTTTATTACAGTGTTTTTAGTTTTCAACAATAAGCGGTATCCAAACAGACCCTTAACATGTGCATAATTACTTGTGTGTTCCTAGACTTTCTTTTGAACATTTATTCAATTTCTAGCTCCAGTAACTAATTAAGTTTGTTCAAGAAATCAAGAGACCACGTCCTTTGCAGGAGTATGCAGCCTCGCCATCACAGTCACATCGCAAAACTCTCTGAGCGTTGCTAACAAAGTCAAGCATTGAAAACCACCATGCTATACCTTCATAACTACGACCATGGCAACAATCTATCGTTAACGTCACACTTGAACTAAGGTCACGTAGCCCATTTAATGTAATTGGGTCACAAAAATATTCTTTGGAGTCCAATCAGCCTGTAATTGCAGTAGCAACTTTCAACATGTATGACTTGGACCTAGTCACTGCAATAGCTAGCTTGTAGCCCAGGTCAGCAAGCCCAAGTTGTTGTTACGATTTTTTTTTTCTTTTTTTTTTGAAGCTTTATTTTAGTAAACCATGGTAGTACGTAGGGATTTGGATCAAAGTGGAATAATTTATTAGCATTAGCACTTGGGAATGCTAATGCCAAATCTAAGGAGAATTTGACATTTTAAGCCCTAAAATGCTCTGCATCACGGAATGCTAAACCCAAGTATTACAAATTTTTTTGCAATACTGCTACAGTACAGTTCTAAATGTAGAATTGTACTGTAGCAGTATTGTAAATCAAAATAATTATATTTTATTCCCTCTTTTCACTTCTCTGACTTTTCTCTTTCAACTCATCTCTCTCGTTCCTAAAAAAAAAAAAAAAAAAACTCATCTCTCTCATAGAGCCTCCTCTCTCTTTCTCACCGGTAGCATTTTCTTTGATTCTTTCTTACATTCAATCCCTCCTTCTCTCTCATCCCTCTCCGTGTGGATTGATGCCCATCTCTAGATCATACGGTGTGGTGCCGTGGCGTGGCAGATGGTCGCGGCAGCGTGGGTCTCTTCCCTCTTTGTCTCTCTTTGACCTCTCTTCCCTTTCTTTTTTTTTCTTTCTCTTCCCTTGAATTAAGCCTCCGTGGGTCTCATGGTTTTGTGGAGATCATGGTTTGATATGGCAGATCGGGGCGGTGCCGTGGTTGATGATGGATCGGGGTGGTGCTGTGGGTCTGATGGGTGTGGTGGCTGTTGCTGGCTCCGATTGGTTTGATGGTGGGTGTGTGTGTGTGGCTCAGTTGATAGTTTGATGGTTTGTGTTTGTGTGTGTGTGGCTCTGTTGACGGTTTGGTGGTTTGTGTGTGTGTGTGTGTGTGTGTGTGTGGTGATGGGTTTGGATAGGTGGATTGGTGTATCATGGGACTGTGTGTGTGGCTCTGTGTGTTGAAACCGGTGCTAGAGGTTGAGGGAGAAAGAGAGAAAAAGGAATAGAAAAAGAGAAATAATAATTTTGGGATATATTATTTTATTACATAGATATATTATTTTAATGAGTAGAATAAGAAAATAAAAGTTTGGGATGCTGGATGTATGGTAAAATAGTATGGTATAATGATAAAATGGCTTTTTGAAATTGTAAAATAGAGTAGAATTGGAATTGTGGGATGAGGATGCTCTAAGGGTTTAGATTTTGACAACTCATTTCAAATTTAACTATGGTTAAATTAAACTAAAGTTGGTGAGTTGGCAAAACCTACACTTTAGATTTACTCCATTTTGAATCAGGGTCATTCAATGGTCCCTCTCGAAATGGAGATTATCCAAATCCGTGTTGTTGGCATCTGTTTCACGTCATGAATCATGCATGTTAGGGTGCACTTGTGTAGGAAATCATGAAGTCTTAAGTTAACTATTGATTGAAAGATTGAAAAGTTTATAGCTTCAGGCAACCGTTTTTCATTGGATTATCCTTTTGTTCTTGTAGTACATGAGGCATTAAAAATGGTAGTTGAGCAATGTCCAACTCATTGGTAGTGCCAATGTATAACTTTTGTATAACTTTTGTGATTAATGTATAACTTTTGTTTCAATGATTACATTTACACCTTATTTAATTCAATAAATTAAAATGTATTCAATGTCTATTACCTAAAATATATGTTTATATATTTATTTTACTCTTATATCATATATCATTAAATTAGAATATGTTCCAAGAAATATATGCGAAAATTTCTTTATAAAATTCTTCTTTAGTTTTTTTTAAATTTCTTTTAAAGATTTAAAATTATGGATAATTTGTTTTTAATTTCACTTTTAAAGATATGGCAATTGCATTTGTCATCTACGAAAAAAAAAAAAAAAAACTCTTTAGTTTTTATTATTGTTATATTTTTTTTATATTGATTTGTATAAATTAGACATGTAAACCGACATTTACTTTTTAAAATTGATCAAATTTTATAGGTTTCATAATTTTTGAAACTATTAGTAACTATATAACCTCTAAAATTATTTAACAAAAAATCTTGATATAAAATTTTTAAAGGAGGATTAATTATGATCCAGATGATTTAAAAGATAATTAATAGCTTAAAACAAACTAGATGATTTTTTTTTTTTTTGGAGTTAGGTAAAGACTTGCTTGATGTGACTATATATCTTGTTAAATATGACAAAATAACTTTTTGTAAATCATAGTACAAATATTTGTCTGTATCTATATAATTAATAGTCTATATTATAATTTTGATTAAAAACAATTTTTTGAATAATAAACATTGGACCCCAATGGAAAAAAAAAAACATATGACTTTGCAACTGAACACGGCTAAAGAGTTAAAAGTTGAAACCGTTGCCCCTACAATAATTTGGCCACGCAGACTGACTAGAAAGCTGGGTGTTGGATTGAATAATGTTAAATATTTTAAAAGGACCATATGACATCTGAGGTTGTAGTAGACATGGCAAAACGGGCGGGACGGGGCGGGGCAATCGGGTTGCGGGTCAAAACGGGTCACTTTAAGCGAGTTAAAAATGGGTTTAGGTTAATCGGGTTGCGGGTCGGGTTGACCCGTATTTTTCACATGATTTTTTTTTAAAGAAAACAACTTGTATTTGCCATTTAGAAAGTCATGCAACAATTTTTTTTTGAGATAAGTCATGCAACAAATTACTTGATATAAAATGCATTACTTTGAATTCACCACTTATATCAAGAATGAATTACACTTATTAATACTTATTCAATAATTTTAAAATTATACAAATCCTAACATTGCAATCTAAAACAAAATAACACAAAGATAAGTAAAACAAATACACAAGTTTTATTTCTACACAATATCAACATCTCAGGATATAAAACAAAATTACAAATGACTTATTGGATAATTCATTTGATAAAGAATAAAAATATATAAGAAATTTACAATCTTGAATATTAATTTTATAATTTATTGTCAATTGTTTTTGGCACTCTATTTCAATTTAAAATATATATTAAAGTTTAATTGTTTACTTACTTATACATGGTCTCTTTTATGAATATCATATCATTGTTAAGCAACACACACTTTAGAAAATATTATAATTTATTTTGAAAAGCCGTTTATTTTGGACATAAATTGTTAAAAATAGGTCTAAGCATTCATAATATATTTTAATTTGATACTTTGGCTTCACTATTTTCACACTTGTGAATGTTTCTCACACATGTCTATAATTTCAAATCTATATTTTTAACTGTACTGTAATCAGATTATCTTGACATGTACTTTACTATTTGATATCAAAAAATCTTTATTTATTACAGAATGTTTAATAATTTATCTTTCAATTAATTTGCATACAGTCATGTAAATGTCTCAATTGTTTCCTTAAAGCTCATAACAAACAATAAAACTAATATTGTCTATTTTTTTTTTATCAAAGAAAAAAGGTTTTAAAAAATAGTTCGGGTTCGGGTTGGGTTGACCCGCAAAAAACACAGGTAGGGTCACGGGTAAAACGTAGTCAAAAGCATCAAATTTGGTGAGCAATATGTGACTGGAATCATGGAGAATTATTAGATGAATTAAAATTTCAGGAGGTAGGAGCAGTACATACCAAGAGCCAGGAACAAAAATCTTGTTTATAATCTTGCGCAATTGCAAACCGTCCTTCCATCGAAAGCTTAACAGAAATGCAACCATAATTCTGTAAGTAGTTGAAGAAATAAAAGTCAGTACATTCTATAACCTTGACTTTGTGTAGCCTAAGGGCCGTTCAATCAACAGCATTTTCCACAATAATCTTGCACTTCACATAATTCTATAACCATGACTTTGTGTAGCCTAAGGGCCGTTCAATCAATAGCGTTTTCCACAATAATCTTGCACTTCACATAGCCAGACCCTTTTGTCTGATGTTAAGTCAAAGTCTGCACACACCCAGTATATACGTGTTAGATGGTTTTAGCCTAAAAAGAAAAACAAATGAAGTTTGTTTGTTAGGACCTACATTAGCCTGGGACTTTTAGTATATAGGGCTTTCTGCAGGAAAGGATTGAGAAGAAATGCAGGCATAAAATGAGACAGGTCAAAGCTCAAGCATTGCTTCTCCCAGTATGCAATGATCACTCATTGACTTCTTTTTAACTGACAAAGCTTTTGCATTGCTGCTACCAGTTATGCAATGATTACTGAAAGACATAAGTAGACAATTAAGGTCTGTTTTCTTTTACTTGATAGATGCATGAGGTTAAGAAGATAAAATGCACAATGCATATGTAAATGAGTACCTGAACAGAAAGTATGATATGATGTGTAAATGAGTACCTGAGCAGAAGTTCAATTAGATGAAGAGCTGATACTACCACAGACTTTCACCTTGTGAGATCACTTCTTTTTCAATTTTTATGAGGGGGTATACCCTTTATCTTGTGGCACAGGTTTTTCAGCATTGGACATTTTTGGACTTTGAGAAAAGATAGTGAAGTTGGCAGACCATCTTCTGGCATGCACTGCAGATTTGGGCAGCAGCCAATACCCAATTTCTTAAGTGCAGTAAGATGCTGAAGCTCATCACCAGCCAGAGATTCCAAATTTCAAGGGATATAAGAGAAGAGGGCAGAAACCCCCTATCTGGAAAGGAATTCCAATTTTCGTATCCACCCCTGATGCAAAAGCTTCTAGGAGAGGGCAGTCCCTGCAAACCCCACGTAGTGTGACCAACAGTGAGTTTGTCAAAAAAACAGATATCAAGTGAATTTAAACTGGATGGCAAACCCCCTTCTGGAGGGAATTTGCAGACCAGCAGAGTGAGGGGATAGAATATCGTTAGTTAGCAAGGTTTTGAAACCATATAGGAAACTAGCATCTCAACTCTTTGAAACTCGAATTCGGTGACAAAATCAAGCCTTAGAGACTCGAGTTTTAGTGCTGAGATGGAAGAATTTATCCACGTGGAACTCGAGTTTCTTAGACTCGAGAAGTATCTGAAGAATAGAAGAAACAGATCCGAAGGAAGAAGAAGACACGAACTGGAAAATAAGATCTAAAAAACGCAGATTCAAAGAAGAGAAACAGAGATTTGGAGTGGAGAACGCAGAACAATCTGAGCTGGAAAACGTTGATCCGAAGAACGCAACCAATCTGAACAGAGGAGTTGATCCGAAGAGCGCAACTGACACAACAACTTAGAACTGGAAAACATGAAGAACTGAAGTTGTGGACTGACTTGGTCTGGGATTGGCTAGTCGTAGCCCGAACCAATCGAAAATCAAACAAAGAAGAAGAAAGAACAGAAGGAAGATGAAGAAGAAGAAGAAGACACCCAGGAAGATGAAGAAACCCAGAAGTCCAAAATGAAGAAATGGAGTTGAACGGTACCTGTTAATGAAGGAACTCGAGTCTTAGAGACTCAACTTTCACGTGGATTCCATGTAGATGATTTTTGTTTGCCAGCCCTGGAACTCAAGCATTTAAGACTCGAGTTCTATTATGAAACTCAAGTTTTAAAAACTTGAGATGCTATTTTTCACATTGTTTTGCAAAATCACCACTAACGAAATTGTTAAAAATTTAAGGCCAAATGAAAAAAAGATTCCCACCTTCTGGAAGTGAATTGTGTTCTGGGCAATGCCACAAACTCAAAGTTGCAAGTGATGGGAGCAGGGTTTGCATCTTTTTAGGCAGTGCCTTCAATTTGTTACATTTATAAATGCGAAACATGGTCAGGTTGGGGGCAGGCAGTCCCTCTTTGGGAAAAGATACAAAACTTAAACAGTTACTGATTTGTAAAGATTTGAGATTTTGAAGCAGTCCTTGATTTGAAACTGCAAGGGACAGAAGACTCTGACATTCCTAGATATCAAGATGATTCAGCTTTGGGAATAAGTCTAATGAAAATAACTCTAGAGAATCACAACTACATATTATGCACAAACTCTCAAGGGATGCATAGCACTGGTGCCTGGTGCATTGGAAACAACAATTTCCCACAACGCTCGAGATGAAGAGACTTTAATGTATCAGCTATACCACTGCTAAGAGGAAATATGATAAGTGGTAAGGACACCAAGCCCCCATATCCACCAATTGTGAGCTTTAGCACTTGAGGTGGTAATTCATTAAACGGCACCTATGACAGATTTGTAACTTCAATTCACGGATGTCTGGAGCACTTGGAAGTGAAGCCCTAAGCTGCTGATACTGATCAATCACAAGTGTTTTTTAAGATAAAAGACCATCAGGAATACCCTTGGTCAGGTTAGGACAATTTTGAATATAAAGATGTTGGAGATGAGGAAAAGCCACTACACCTCCATCATTATCTCTAAAATGATGCCATTCCCGTAATTGCAACATCTTCCTGAAGTGCAAAGTTTATAGTGAACCAAATGGCTTGCTAGTAGATGCAGCAGGCCCGTAAAACTCAGAATCAATCAACTCTACATTATTTAATTCCGTAATATAGAGGTACTTGAGAGAGGGCAAATTTCCAAATGGTGGCAAGGAGAGGCAATATTTTCATTTCTGAAGGTTTATAGATACTAAATTGTAGGATACATGTCCTAACCAAGAAGGAAGTGCTGTGCCACCATAATTTTCAATGGTAAGCTTTTTCAGGTCTGCACGAGGTTGCAGTTGGTCTAATATTTCTATATCTTTTTTGGAGTCATTGGTATCGATAGTATGCCCACCCCATTTCAAAAAATAATTCATTAAGTTGCAATTTATCATTCAAATTGGCCTCCAAATCATCTCCATAATGGACTGCATTTTCCAACTTCAAAACAGAAAGGCTTCCCTTAAGTTGTCGATGTTTCCTCAACTCATTGATACCTGAGCCACCATTCTTGCCCAAAATAAAAGCACTTAATGTTTGGAGACTTTTCAATTTACCAATATGCGGTGGCACTTCTATCAAGTTTGTTCCACTTATATCAAGATGATGCAAGTTGACTAGCTCTCCCATCTTGGCTGGCAACTTAGTGAGAGAATGACAAGATGACAACAGTAATGTTTGCAAATTGAAGAGATCACACACAGAGTTTGGTAATACTTTGATAGCAGTGTGAGAGAGGTTTAAATATCTTAAATGTTTCAAATTGCAAATTGAGTTTGGCAATACTGTCAAATTCCAGTAGTGAGATAGAGATAATACCCATAAGTTTCTTATTTTAGCAGTGAATCAAGTGGAACTTCATTATCTAACCATCCTGATTCTAATGACAAATGTGATAGTAGAAAGGTTCGCAAACCCTTGGCTCTATGACAGCCTTCAAATTTCCTGTTAGCATCAAAATGAGTTCTATAATAAGACAAATAACGAGTCTTTTCTGACATGTCATTTGAATTGTCATCCTCCATTCTAAAAGAAAATTCTCCAGGGAAAAATTTGGCTAAATCATTCAAAAGCTCATGCATAACACAGCGTGAACTCTTGCCGCGGGAACGCTGAAAAAATGAACTTGATACTAGAGCATCAAAGTACTCTGTACCTACTTCTTCCAGATTCTCTCCTTTACGGTGTACCAACAAATCTTCTGCCATCCAAAGGCACACTAATTGCTCTTTTTGAAATTTGAAGTTTTTAGGAAATATTGAACAATAAGCAAAACAACGCTTTAGATGTGAGGGAAGATAATGGTAACTCGATAGAAGAGAAGGGAGAATTTTGCTCTCACGGTTTGAAAAGTTCCATATATTGCTCTGCAATATCTTAACCCATTCCTTAGAATCCAACTTCAAGCGCAAGAGACGCCCAAATGTTTTTGTAGCTAAGGGCAAGCCATTGCACTTTTTCTTGACTATATTCCTACCAATTATTTCCAACTCTGGGCATGCGATAGACTTTTTGTTTCCAAATGCATGCTTTGCAAATAACGACCAGCAATCCCCATCCGTAAATTTCTTTAAATGATACGATGTGATTGTCCGTAGAATTGAAGCAACACTTTCGTTTCGTGTTGTCACAAGAAGCCTACTTCCATCTGCCCTTGATTTAAAACAAACTAGTCGTAGACTTGCGCGTTGCGCGTGATAATATTGTTGTTTTAGTTATTATTGGTTAATAGTTGGTTTTTCATTTTCTTTCAAGTTAATAAATTGACTTTTAAAAAATATACAATCTAATATATTAATTCAACAACAACAACAACAACAACAACAACAACAATAATAGTGTTGAATAAAATAATATGAGAAGAAAAAAAGTAAAAATAAAAGATATAACAATAAACACCAAATTAATTATCTCTAAATAAATACCAAATTATTTAAATCATATTGTGTAATTGTGCGGGCCAAATAAGAGGCTTCTGATCTGGGCCTTACTTGGGCTCATAATTTATTTATAGAGTGGGTTTAGGATTTCCTAATTTGGGTACGTTCACCACACTGAGGCCCAACGATGATTCCTCTTGTTCTCAGCTACTTTTCTCTTCTTTGTTTAGTCTCCCCTCTATTTCCACCCCCCTCCCCCCTCCTTCCTCTTCAATTCCTCATATTTATAGCCTCAACGAATGGAGAAACCATGATTACCCTGAAAAGTAGTGGAAAAGGAGGTCCAATATCAGCGTCGCTAAGTGGGAGTTCGGTAGTGAGTGGGTCGTGGTAAGAGTGGCATTGGAACTTGCTCTTTGTTACTGGAGGGGTATCCGGTAACGACTCCCTTAGGGCGGTTCCGGACAAACTGACCACGGTGCTTCTGGGTGAATAAACCTTCACGGAGATGTTTCCCCTGAACAGTGTCCTGTCCATCAGCTAATCATGTAAGAACGAGTGGGGTTCGATCAATGGACGTTTTGCAGGTCATATCAATAGCATGATCCCTGGACCCCCAATCATGCCCGGCTAGGCCCAGGTTGGAAAGGCTGGGCCTATTGACTACGTAGCGAGACCGGATTCCATCTCTCAAGGCCTAAAAGGGACCGGCCTTAGGCCGTACAATAAAGGGACCAGCCTTAGACCGTACAATAGCCCCCCCTTGATTAGTACCCGCTTACTGGGGACGAATCAAGGAAGCCCGGGAACAGTAGCTACCCTAGGATGCTAAGGGTTTTGATACTGAAAGGTTTTAGGGAAACTTTAATGCCCCCTGAAAAGGCGTGTCACGCCAGGCCGCCGCTCCATTCGTCATCATTGCCTGATAGTTCGCAAACCGAGGTAGCGTGAGCGTGGCAGTTGAAGTGAGGAGCCGCAGGTTTTCCCGCTCCTTTTTCATTAAATGATGCTTATCTTTGCTCCTTTGGCACCTATAAATAGCTCACTTCGAATCATTCCCACAATTTTGCATCCTTTATTCTCTGAATCCCTTCTCTGCCGTGCATTCATCTGTGTGGTTATCCCTCAGCCCAGAATACCCTTTTCCTAGAATCCAAAGTAAGTCTTCTGCCGCTTCTTCTTACTTTAATTTTTTCATTTAAGCTTCCTCAACTTCCAGAGTTTAGGATGGGTTTCGCTCACCTGTTGAATACTGGGGCATCTCTAGTCTCCTTTAGGCAGACATTCAACATCCTAGAGGATGTGAATGTTGCATATTGCCACGAGAGCGAAATTGCTCTCCACAGAGGGTCCAATGTCGCCTTCTTTCCCCTAATAGCCATATTGGAGGGTGGGGTTTGGTTTCCCGTGGATCTCCTCTTACTCAACATTCTTAGGTTTTACGGGTTATGCCCGGATAAACTTCCTCCTAACTTTTACCGGGTAGTTAGTTGTGTCTCTAGGTTAAATCAAACATATGGTTTGCAATTGGACCATCACGACATAAACCACATGTACAGTTTGTGTGGGAATAAGAGAACAAACTATTATTTGAAAGTCAGAGATATGCGGGTACGGCTAATCTCTTGCCTGCCCGATTCTAACAGAAACTCCGCCGGGGAGTTCGTCCGGGTGAGCGGCAACTTCCGTTAATGTTCATTTCACTTTTCCGAAAGCTAATCCGCTGTGTTCCTTTATTGCAGACGGTAGAGTGTTCACCCCGGATATCAGGGTAGTATACGTGAGGGACCTTAACTTCGTGCTTAGGTCCGAAATTTTCGTACATACTGACGGGCAGCTCCGAGCATCACATCTTATATTAGGTTGCACTCCTGTTTACAGGACTTGGCAACCCTTCACCCAAGCCTTTCTGGTGGACAGCCCATTGCTGTCTTATATAGACATTCGGCACGCCAACTTTCTTCCACCCTCACTGATTGTCGGTGAAGCCCGGGACCTCGGTCCGCGTTACACAACTGCCGACGATTTACCCTCAGTCCGGGACAAGTCTGTCGAGTGCGTATCTCGGTTTTTGAGGGAGCGGGGACACGTTCCCGTCGAAAGGGATGAAGCCGAGTCCCAAGCAGCTCAAGCCTAAGTAGTCGAGTCGGGCCAGGTGGGTGCACAAGCAGCAGACATGGTAACAAGGAGGACGCTTACAGGGGACCGTTTTCTACCCGGCTCACGACCTCCGACCCAGCCCCAGCAAACTCGGGCTAGGGACCGTACTCCTCCCCCTCCGCTCGACAAGCAAAAGAAAAAGCAATGTGTCGAAGATCCCCCTCCCGGATGAGCAGGTGACACACCTTCCAAAAAACCTCCCCGCCCTTCTAGCGGGATTGTGATCTGGGATCCAATGAGCGGTTCCCAGCCGGCTGCTCGAGGGGGTACTGGGGCTGTTTCCTCTTCTCGGCCAGTGGCCAGCTGGCAACCAACGTTTATGCTGGGCAGCGAGCCTTTGTCGGCCACGGCGAGTGTGAGGATGTGGGCCCAAAGGGAGGGGGGCCGAGGGGTACAAAGCTTGGCCAGCGGCTTGATGCTGCCTAAAGACGTCCGCTTCTTCACGGACGGTGCTGAGGACTCCATAGTGCGGCGGCTGCAGTGGCACACTATAGCGGTAAGCTTCTTTATTTGTGCTTTTTACTTAGTATGTGTGATTCCCTTTTTTAAATCCTTCTGAGTTTGTCATTTTCACGTTGCAGGCTGCACAGATTACGCACCTGCTTGGTGAAAGACTGGGTGAGCTTGCCAAGGATGCCGAGCGGGAAAAAGCGCTTAGGGAGGTGGCCGCTAAGACGGCTTGGGACAAGGCCAAGGTAGCTGAGCAGGCCGAGAAGAAGGCCCAATCTTCAGAGAAGTCCAGGCAGCTTACCGAGAAGAAGGCGGCTGAGATGAAGGCGAAGCTTGGGGAGACCGAGCTAAAGCTGGCGCAGGCCGAGAGTCTGAACCTGGCCCATGCCGATGAAGTTGCTGACCTTAAGGCAACTCTAGAGGCATACGAGGAGAAATGGTACAACGAAGGATTCGCGGATGCCGAGAACTTCGTGGAGCTTATCGTTCTCCAGGCCCGAGCCCATGGTTTTGATGAAGGATGGTAAGCCGCCCTTCAGGCTGCTGGCGTGCCCGGGGATTCCTCACTCTGGAATCCAGAGAACATCCCCCGGCCTACCCCTCCTAACTCGGTCCAGAGCCAGGCTGGAGCTGCTGAAGATAAGGACACCCCTAGCATGAGGGAGCTGGTGAGAGCCATTGATACCCATGTTGAAGATCTCAATTTGGAGGTCACCAGCAACCTCAGCGCTCCCGGAAATGAAGAGACTCAGCGGCCACACGGCGAGGAAAACCTGGGGCGGGCCGCTGATGATGTAGTTCCGCTCTTTCAAGCAGGCCTAGCCGTTTGATGTTGTTACCTGCTTTCATTTTCTTCCTTTTTAGCACTTTTATTTTTAGTTCTTGTTTGTCCAGTTTGCCTAGTCACTGGGCTGTGGTCACTGAACAATTATTCTATTTTAAGCTTTATATTTTTAAGATCTTGTTTGTTCGGTTTGCCTAGTCACTGGGCTGTGGTGACCGAACAATTATTCAATTTTAAGCTTTATATTTTTAAGAGGTTTGCCTAGTCACCGGGCTGTGGCGACCGAACAATTATTCTGTTTTAAGGTTTGTCCCAAGTAATTTCGTCGTTTCTTAGTGACTGGGATGTAGCGAACAAACTTCTTCAATTTATGTTCTTTTATTTGATTTACTTTTCGGCACTTTGATTTTATTGCTTGAAAGAAACATTATGCTTTGAATGCTGGGCAAATCGATTTATTTATTCCGTAAGAATGGTTGGTGCCGACCAATCGAAACTTTGTGTAACAAGTCAACGCTCTATAGCCTTCGTTCTTTGCTTGATTTATGAAAGGTCACGGCTGAGCTGTTGAAGCGAACGGGCTTCCAACCTATGGGCCCTTAATTAAAGTTTCCATAGGGAATATTTTCCCATTCTTAGACCTAACTAGTGTTTTAACATGCCTGTCGATGAAAATTGGACTGGGGTCGGGCCTCTTTTTAATTCTTTTTAAGGTTTCCGCCTGGCTGGTGATTAGGATCAAACCAGGAACAGGATTCTGTCCTTAGAAGTTACAACTCAGTTTTTTGCCTAACCGGTGATTAGGATCGAACTGGGAACATGGTTATGTCCTTAGGAGTTACAACTTAGGTTTCCGCTTGGCCGGTGATTAGGATCGAACCGGGGACAGGCTTCTGTCCTAGAAAATTACGCTTTAGGTTTTCGCTTGGCCGGTGATCAGGATCGGACCGGGGACAAGCTTCTGTCCTTGGAAATTACGTTTTAGGTTTCCGCCTGGCCGGTGATCTAGATCGAACCGGGGACAGGCTTCTGTCCTTGGAAATTACGTTTTAGGTTTCTGCCTTGCCGGTGATCTGGATCGAACCAGGGACAGGCTTTTGTCCTTGGATACACCATGGTCTTATCCTGCTCGAAATGGTCGACCGAACCGAGGATCGGTTACAATAGTGCGTATCGGTCTACCGAACTTTTCCTACTCTTTTTGATCGGGAGGATGAATTTAAAAACAAAATTAAGCACAACTGTGTAAACAAAGCATCCTCTTAACCATAGCTGGCAAAAAGTATACACAGAGCTACAGTGACTTCATACTCTCGTCTACAAGCGCTTAATAATAAAACTTCTTCAAATTATGAATGTTCCACGGTTGAGGAAGAGGTTTTTCATCTAGACTTTCCAAGTAAAAACCCGCCGCCCTGGCTATTGCAGTAACCCTGTACGATCCCTCCCAGGCTGGGGCCAATTTCCCGGCGTTTGTATCCTGCATGCTCCCTAGGGCTTTCCGAAGCGCTAAATCACCTGCTCTGAACTCCCTTGTCCTTATTCCCCGATTGTAGCAGAGGGCCGGCTTCTGTTGGTACTCGGCTAATCATATCATTGCCACGTCTCGGTATTCGTCGAGGAGATCTAAGCGCTGTGTCATCATCTTTCCATTTTAGTCGGGGTCAAAACCTTCGACCTACACACTGCACAGGTTAACCTCGGCCAGTATCATGGCCTCTGCACCGTACGCCAAGGAGAGAGGAGGTTCCTCGGTAGATCTCCTGGGTGTTGTCCGGTACGCCCATAAAATGCTGGGTAGCTCTTCGGTCCACCGGCCTTTCGCGCCGTCCAACCTCTTTCTCAATCCATTTGCGATTGTTTTGTTAACGGTTTCAACCTAGCCGTTGCTCTGGGGATATGCAGGCGTAGAGTACCTATTCTTGATGCCCGGGTTACTGCAAAACTCGCGAAAGGCCCGGCTGTCAAACTACAATCCATTGTCGGACACCAGGCAGTATGGTATCCCAAATCTTGTGACTATGTTTCTCCATACGAACTTTTTGACGTCCATGTCCCGAATATTTGCCAATGCCTCCGCCTCTGTCCACTTGGTAAAGTAATCTACCACTACCAGAACAAACCTTTGGTTGCCCGTTGCCCGGGGAAATGGGCCTAAAATGTCCAGCCCCCACTGGGCGAAAGGCCAAGGGCTGTTAACCGGGTTGAGAAGTCCTGTTGGTTGATGGATTAATGGGGCATGTTTTTGACACTTTTCACATTTTTTGCACATAATCGGCGGTGTCCTTTTGCATCTGTAGCCACCAGAATCCTTGTGTTATGGCCCGGTGTGCCAGCGAGCGCCCTTCTACGTGACTGCCGCACACCCCGCCATGTAATTCGGCTAAAAGTTCGCTTACCTTCTCAGGACGTAAGCACAAAAGGTATGGTCCCCCAAAGGACCTCCGGTACAACCTTCAATTTGCTGACAACCAATATCTAGCGGCAGTTCGGCAAATCTTGACGGCGTCTTTTTCGACGTCCGGGATCCGGTCTTCGGCTAGAAACTATATGATCAGATCCATCCAACATGGGTTGGTTATAGAAACTGTAGCAACGCCGATTTTAGAGATATCAACATCACCTGTACCCATAATGCTCGGTTCCATGATGAGTTCAAACTTGATCATCTTGGGTACGTCCTCTGTTAAGGCCGAGGCTAGCGTGGCTAGAGGCCGAGGCTAGCGTTCCAACCGAATCCCCTCCGGAGTGATTAAGACAATCCTGGCACCAGCCCCCATGGCGCTTGACGCGCCTTCTATTAAGACTTTCCACGGGCAGGAGTCAACATGACAAACTATCTCCCCTTGTTCCTTAGGGGAAAATTCGGCTACGAAATCAGCTAATACTTGACCCTTGATCAAATTTCTCGGTCTGTACCTAATGTCAAAGGCTCTGAGCTGGGTCCCTCATTTAGCTATCTGCCCCGTGAAGTTTGATCTTCTTAGTAACGACTGTAAAGGGTACTGGGTCAACACGTACACGGTATGGGCTTGAAAATAATGTGGTAGTCTCCTCGTGGCGTGCACCAAGGCCAGCATTAACTTCTCTAGGGGTAGGTATCTGATCTCCGCGTCAACCAGGGTCTTACTGACGTAGTACACAGGCTGCTGCACTTTTTGGTCTGCCAGAAGTATGGCGCTAACAGCGTGATTTGACACCGAGAGGTACATGAATAAGTCCTCCCCGAACAACGGGGCTGTTAACATAGGGGCTCGTGCCAAATATCTCTTCAGGTCCTGAAAAGCTTCTTCACATTTACTATCCTATTGAAATCCCTTCCACTTCTTCAGGAGCTGGTAAAATGGACGGCAATGGTCAGTGAATTTGGAGATGAACCGATTGAGGGCGGCCAACATCCTGGTCAATACTTATACCTCTTTCGGATTCTTCAACGGCATTAAGCTATTCACAGCCTTGATCTGATTGGGGTTGACCTCTATACCCCGGTTAGTGATTAGGTACCCTAAGAATTTGCCAGCTCCCACTTCGAAGGCACACTTCTCTGCATTAAGGCGCAACTTGCGTTGCCAAAGTACCTCAAACACCCCCTGGAGGTCATCGACGTGCCGTGCTTCCAGCTTGCTTTTGACTACCATGTCGTCGATGTACACCTCCACGGTGTGTCCTATCTTATCACGGAACATCCTCGTCATCATTCTCTGGTAAGTTGCCCCAGCATTTTTCAGTTCAAACGGCATCACTATGTAATAATAGTTGGCTTCTGGGGAGATGAACGCCATTTTTTCTCGATCCTCAGTTGCTAAGGCTATCTGATGATAGCCCTGGAAAGAATCTAGGAAACTCATCCTCGGGTGCCCGTATGTGGCGTCCACTAGCTGGTCGATCTTCGGCTTTGGGAACGGATCTTTTGGGCATGCACGGTTCAAATTCGTGAAATCTACACAAACCCTCCACTTGCCGTTCTTTTTCTTTGCAACAACGGTGTTAGCTAACCAATCCGAGAAGAAGATTACCTTTATGGCCCCAGCTTCCTTCAGTTTTTTCACCTCCAGCTTTACGGCTCAACATGTTCCTTGGCCGACCTTCTCGGCTTCTGTTTTTTAGGGGGAACTAATGGGTCTACATTGAGTCTGTGGACGATGAACTCGGGGTCCACCCCGGGCACTTCATATGGACTCCATGCGAACACATCTATGTTCTGGATAAGAAACAGCAACATCCCCACCTTATCCTCATTTGTCATGCTTGCCCTTATCTGGAAATACCTACACTCATCTGGCAACACCCTTACCCTGATTAGTTCTTCCGTGATATTAGCCCCCGCTTCTCCTCGGGGTTGTGGTAATTGCTATGAAGGGGCCTCTTCGGCATGATCCTTTTGTTTAGTGCTTTGATTTTCCTGGCTAACCGTGGCAATGAGGCATCGCAGGGCTGTCTGCTGGTTTCCCCTCACCACAGCCACGCCTTGCTCTGTTTGGAACTTGATTTTTACATGTAAAGTGGACGGGACAGCCCCCATCGCGTGGATCCATGGTCTTTCTAGAATTGCGGTGTAGGGAGAGAATGAGACCACCACTATAAATGATACTGTTACTTCCTTTCCCTCCATAGCCACGGGGAGGGAGATTTGCCTCTCAGGAACCACCACCTGCTCAATGTCATCGGAGAATGGGGACTGGGCCACTCGATGCAAGGCTCGGCTCATTGCATCCAGGGCTGCATTCCATGGCTGTCGCTCTTCCGGGGAATCCGAACCATGGTCGACATAATCCCGTGAACGGGAACGGTCCCGATGTTGATGTGAATCCCACGAATGTGAATGGTTCTGGGGTCGGTATTGTCCAGACTGATTGGACCCTTCCTCATAGCGATCCGTTGTACCCTCGGGCTTCCTTTCCTAACGTTCTCGGCTTCCTCTTCGTCGCCCTCTTGCTTCCAACTCCAAGTCTCTCACTAGCCTGCGCAGCCGCTCTAGTTCCTCATCCCTCTCGTCGAATTGCCTGTGTTCTGTGGCATCATACACTGTTTAATGGGTTCGGTGTGACCCTTCTACTTGCCCGGACCACTCTTCACCTTGCTCGTCGCCCTTTATCTTCGCGCCTTTGTTCTTGCCAGGTGGATCCCTAATAAGATCCTACCGAGCCACTCTCAGCGTAACTACCCGAGCGCCTTTCAAACATCCCCCCGAACGCGAGCCACAGCTAAACTACGGCTTCGTAGGAGATTCCCACAGACGGCACCAATTGTGTGGGCCAAATAAGAGGCTTCTGATCTGGGCCTTACTTGGACTCACAATTTATTTATAGAGTGGGTTTAGGATTTCCTACTTTGGGTACGTTCACCACACTGAGGCCCAACGATGATTCCTCCTGTTCTTTTCTTTGTTTAGTCTCCCCTCTATTTCCACCCCCCTCCCCCCTTCTTCCTCTTTGATTCCTCATATTTATAGCCTCAACGAATGGAGAAACCATGATTGCCCTGAAGAGTAGTGGAAAAGGAGGTCCAATATCAGCGTCGCTAAGTGGGAGTTTGGTAGTGAGTGGGTCGGGGTAAGAGTGGGATTGGAACTTACTCTTTGTTACTGGAGGGGTATCCAGTAACGACTCCTTTAGGGCGGTTCCGAACAAACTGACCACGGTGCTTTTGGGTGAATAAACCTTCACGGAGATGTTTCCCCTAAACAGTGTCTCGTCCATCAGCTAATCGTGTAAGAACGATTGGGATTCGATCAATGGACGTTTTTTTGGTCATATCAATAGCATGATCCCCGGACCCCCAATCATGCCCGGCTAGGCCCAGGTTGGAAAGGCTGGGCCTATTGACTACTTAGCGAGACCGGATTCCATCTCTCAAGGCCCAAAAAGGGACCGGCCTTGGGCCGTACAATAAAGGGACTAGCCTTGGACCATACAGTAATATTATAATATTACATTCTTATATACTATCTTTAATTCTTTACAATGTAATATGATAAAATTTAACAACCAAAGTAAAAAGAAAAAAAAAAAAACTTAAAACACAATTAAATTGCATCAACCTAAAGTAGAGTTCTAAAAAACTCAAAAATTTCTCAACCTAAAGCAGAGATGAAATATATATATATATATATATATATATATAGATATATATATATATATATATATATATATATATCACCAAAAATTGAGAGAGAAAGAGAGAGAGAAATAAATTTTTTTATGAAGAAAAATTACGCATATAATGGAAAAGAAAATGCCAAATTTATACTAAAAGGATAACAATAAGAAGAAACAAAATAAAGAGAAGATGAAGAGTGATATTAAGAGAGAGAGTAGTGGAGTGATGAAAATGTAAAGAGAAAAAGAAAGGTTGGAGAAAGTGTAAATGTTAAAAAAAGTGAGTACAATTTAATTTATTTAAATTTAAATAAAATATTATATGTTTTATTAAAAAAATAAAATATAAATAATTTAATTATATGGATGATGTAACTGAGTTTAAATATTGAATAAAATAAGAGAAAATATTAAAAAAGTAAAAATATAATATATATATATATATAACAATAAATACCAAATTACTCAAATCATGTTATGTAATAGAATAATATATATCATATTCTTATATATATATATATATATATATATATATATTATCTTTTTTAATTTTTTTTATAACGCAATAATATAATATTTAACAACCATAGAGAACAAAAAAAAAAAAAAAAAAAAAAAACTTAAAACACAAAACTAAGTTAAATTTTGCATCACATGCTTGTGTATACTAGTCACCTCCTAATTTGGATTTTTGCTAAAATCCTCAATGAACCTCTTAGTAACATAAGTTGATGTTGCTTGGTTATTTTTAAAAGACTTGGGGCAAGTACAGTCATCAGTCAAGGTCTTAATCTGAAATGTTAGCTCTCTACTTATTTGAGATGCATAACATCTCCACCCACACTCATTCTTACAGTGAACTGATATCTTGGTCCTCTCATTAAGCTTGAATTTGATGTCAATCGGTTTTTTAATTGCATAATCCCTCAAAACAGTTCTGAACACCTTTGCATTAGGAAACTTCATCTCCTTCTTCAGTACAACATTTCTCATGTCACTTTTAGCATTAAACTCTGGCTACTCAGGTACGTGCTCATCATCGGACCTATCCATGCTTACCAGGTCATCCTCAAGAGCTGGATCAGCCCACTCAGGGTCTGCATAGGGTGCATTGCTTGATTCTGGGGCTGTATTGGGAGCATCACTTGATTTTGGGGCTGTATTGGGTGCATCACTTGATTTTGGAGCAGAACCTTGTGGAGCTGAGTTTGGAGCAACAAATATGTCATCACCAAAGTCATCCCCCTCTAGGCTTTTATATAGCCAATCATCATCATCATCATCATCATCAACATTTTGTTCTTTAACCCTTGCACCAACCTCAGCATCCTCATCACCATCTTCTTCTTCATCATAATCACTCTCCACATCTATTTCATCCCTCCCTCCATCACCACTTATACCACCTACATCACCACCTACACCATCATCTGCCACTCCCCCTCCATCAGGATGCTCAACTGCCAGTGGCTCCACATCTATGTCAATATAGATTATGATTTTGTTAGCTGGCTATGCCCTATGAAGGGTAGTCATGTTCACCACATCTACATCTGTTTCTATGTCCCTTATATCATCCTCTACATTACCTTCAGAAAGTAAATACCTATATCTACTATGTTCTTTAGGAGCACCAACTAGATGGCATAAATCTCGATTTTCAAAGAATTTCAACTTATTAGGGTCAATCTTTGTCAATGTATGTACAGACTCACCCACATATTTAAGGGTTGGGTCCTCCACAAAACATCCCCCAACATGAATTTCAATGTCAAATGTGAAGTCAACCATCTGCAATTAAAATATGTAGTTTGTTTAAAATAAGTAGTTTGTTTAAGTTTAGTAGTTTGTTAAAATAAGTAGTTTGTTTAAATTTAGTAGTTTGTTAAAATAAGTAGTTTGTTTCAATTTAGTAGTTTGTTAAAATAAGTAGTTTGTTTCCATACTGACATGTTGAAAACGACAACAAGCCAAAATAGACAACACACGGCTAAAGGACCAGATATAGCACATGCAAAGCCAAATTTCCAACAAATTGATAGGGACCACACTACCCACAATTCACAAACAAGTGTAATCACTGACAAATAACCATTATATAAACAACCATAGCAGTACATTAGCTACATCCTTAGCGATTCTACATATAAATAGCAAAATACACATTTAACATACACCAATTTTGAGAAAAGTTTACAAACCCTAACTACGTGGGTGGGTCGTGGTAAAAAATGCCATGAAGAACCTAATTGCAAATCAACAGCAGTCACACGTACCTTCCCCTAGTTTTGATGCTGCGAAACTTGTGCTTTCTCCCCTTCCAGACACTCTAAACCACGAAGAACACGTTGATCTCACCACAGGTCTCTCTCTTGAACGGTTTTTAAGTTTTGGGTGTTTTGATTCGCGTTATGTTGTGTTTTGGGGTTAAGGGGTGTTTTTGTAACGGCTGGGACTGAGGTGGGTTACGGAGATTGACGGAAACATACCTTAGGTGGGCAAAGTGACACTTTTTAAACCACGGGTAGGCAAAGTGATTTTCGCCGAAACCACAGGTGGGTTATGTGTAATTACCCCTAAAAAAAATACTCCAAAAATTATTGTGTGTGTGTGTGTGTGTGAGAGAGGGAGGGAGAAACAACTTATCTGTGATGGAAAACTATGCAAAAAATAGAAGAGAAAATAATAAATTTATAGAAGATGATGTGAATATGAAGAGACAAAATAAAGGAAAATGAATCGAAAGATGAATAGTGACATTAAGGTTGAGGGTAGTGGGGAGATGAAAAGGTAAGGGAGGTAAAGATGAAGAGACAAAATAAAGAAAGTTGAAAAGTGATACTAAGGTTGGGGTTGGAGAAAGTGCAATTATTAAAAAAAAAGTAAATGTTAAAAAACAATTATAAAAAAATTGGAAAGAAAAAGAATAATGACGTGGATGATGATGTGGCTCAATGTGAGCACAAAAACATTAAACGCTACGCTTAAGGTTAGAGAAAGTATAAATGTTAAAAAAAAGTGAGTACAATTTAATTTATTTAAATTTAAATAAAATATTATATGTTTAATTAAAAAAATATAAATAATTTAATTATATGGAGGATGTGACTGAGTTTAAATATTGAATAAAATAAGATGAAAAGATTAAAAAAGTAAAAATATAATATATATATATATATATATATATAACAATAAACGCCAAATTACCCCAATCATTTTATGTAATAGAATAATATATATATTTTAAACAAATAGAATAATATATATTATATTCTTATATATTATCTTTTTAAAATTTTTTATAATGCAATAGTATAATATTTAACAATCAAAGAAAAAAAAAAAAAACTTAAAACACAAAACTAAATTGTACCAACCTAACGTAGAGTTATAACAAACACAAAACTTTATCAACTTAAGCAGAGATGCAGGAAAATAAAATAAAAAATACTCAAAAAATTATTGTGTGTGTGTGTGTGAGAGAGAAAGAGAGAGAGAGAGAGGGAGGGAGAAACAACCTTTCTATGATGGAAAACTATGCAAAGAATGGGAGAGAGAAAGAGAGAGAGAGAGAGGGAGGGAGAAACAACCTTTCTATGATGGAAAACTATGCAAAGAATGGAAGAGAGAATAACAAATTTATAGAAGATGGTGTGAATATGAAGAGAAAAATTAAAGGAAAATGAATGAAAAGATGAATAGTGACATTAAGGTTGAGAGTAGTGGGGAGTTGAAAAGGTAAGGCAGAGAAAGATGAAGAGACAAAATAAAGAAAGATGAAAAGTGATATTAAGGTTGAGAGTAGTGGGGAGATGAAAAGGTAAGGCATGAGAAGGTTGGAGAAAGTGCAATTATTAAAAAAAAGTAAATGTTAAAAAACAATTATAGGAAAATTGAAAAGAAAAAGGATAATGACGTGGATGCTGATGTGGCTCAACGTGAGAACAGTAACATTAAACGCTATGCTCTAGCTTTTAGTAATATATAGATTCGTAAGGCATCCCAATCCAAGTAGTTTTCATTCCATACATCATTCATCACAGTCAGAAATTTCCTTCCGACAAGATTTTTGGTCACCTGAAGTTGGAGTTGATCTTGGTTGTTAGTATCAACAGTCAAGGAAGTGATTGCCTCAAGAATCTCTCTCATAATCCTACATACATCAAATTCTTGTGAAATGAAAATCCAAGCTTTGACATCAAAACCCTCCGTCACTAACTTCTTGTTGTATACAAGCTGAGCAAGGGTGGTTTTGTCAATACTCCCTATTCCCACTATGGGAATCACACGTATATTATCAGCATTGGCATCATCATCTATAGGGGCGGAGCTAGGAATTTTTGTTTGGGGGGGCTAAGTTGCGACACTAATAACTGTACGATGAGTTTTGTTTAAAGTGTTTCAAAAATACAGGTTGTGAAAGTCTATCTTGCCATGAACTCTCTTCTTGCAAAGTTTTTCAAGAGTTTGTGTTAGGATAGATTTTATTGTATTCAACAAGTGTGTATAAGTTGAGTGATTTATGACTTCTCTCATATGTTCATTTGTTTGTTGTGGTTTTGTCACGGATTACCAAAGAGGGAGATTGTTAGGACATAAGTGAATCATGTTAAGAACATATGTCACTTAGAATTGGCTAATTTTTTGACAAAACATACTTTACTTGTAATTGGGTCGATCTGGGATGTGTTTAATACTTTAAGGAACAAGAGTTCAAGTTCAAGTGTTGAAGCCATGCAAATTTGTCCAAGAATCAAGTGAAGAAATGCTGGATTTTAAAGCTTGACAGCTAGCTCGACAGATAGCGTCTATCGAGGCTTAAAATGGATCTTTAGCTCGATGCTTGACAGTTGCTCAGCAGATACCCTGTCCATCAAGATTTATGAAAATCAGTTTTTCAAATCTGCTTTCACACCAATCCGTGTATATTTGTTTAAACTTTCTTTTCTCACAACCCTAAACATATATAAAGATTATTTTAAGGACCGTCACAGCTGATGCAACTTAATGCAAAAAATTTTCACAAGCATATTGTGACCGGAGACAATTTGCCCTAGTTCATCTTTTTCTTGAAGAAGCTGCTGCATTTGTACACCGTAGGGTTTTGTAACCAAGGAGCTTTGTGATCTTCATCGTGTTGATGAACATCCTTCTCAAGTTGATGGTTAGTCATGTACTTGGATCCGTGCATTGATTGGTTAGTCACATACTGATAATCGTGTATTGATAGGAGAGTTTGTCACTACAGAACAAGTCCAATTAGGTATTAGGGTAAGAATTCAACTGTAGGTTGGTATAAGGTACTGAGACTCTTTTACTTGTAACCACTTGTTGTGATAATAGTGGATTCTTGGAAGTGGTGACATTAAAATCACCCGGTGGGGTTTTTGCCTTGGAGGTTTTCTCCATTTGTAAACAAATCACTGTGTCAACTTTATTTTCCGTTGCATATTATCTTAGTTGGTGATTTGTTTGTGCTACCACGCGTATTGCATATTAATTGAATTAATTAATTAACTTGGCTAAATTAATTGGCTAAACTAATTGGTTAATTCATCACAAAGGGTCAATTTATTCTTGCCCTATCAACTGTTTGTTTATAATTTTATTATTAATATTGTTTAATGATTTTAGATTATTTTCTTTTGATCTCCCCCTCCCTCCTGAACTCAAATCTTGACTCTGCCATTAACTACTGTGGTTTACTAGAATAAAGCTTCAAAAAAAAGTCTTGGAAAACACATGTAATCATGCAAATTTGTCTCCATAACAGTATAAGAAAGTCATTTATTGAATTACAAAAATACCATCCTAATTAACTAATAATTCTAAAATTAAAATCCAAATGATCAATAAACCTACATTTCAAAATAAAATGTTGAACTTTTTATAGGTCATTAGCCATGACATTACACATTCTCTGAAGAAAATCTCCATTGTCTTTTGCCTTTCTTGAACTACAACCTCAGATGTCATATCGTTCTTTTAAAATTTTTAACATTATTCAATCCAACTCGCAGCTTTCTAGTCAGTCTACGTGGCCAATTGTTGTAGGGGCAATGATTTCAACTTTCAACTCTTTGGCCGCAAACAGTAGCAAATTCAGATTTTTTTTTTTTTTTTTTCCATTGGGTTCAAGTGTTAAATATACCAAAAATTTTTTTAATCAAAATCATAATATAACCTTTTTTTTTTTTGAGATGCTTAATATAACCTAATAATTAAATAGATACACAAAAATATCTGTACTACGATTTATAGAAAGCTATTTGATCATATTTAACAAGTTATATAGTCACATCAAGAAAGTCTTTACCTAACTCAAAAAAAACAAAAAAAACAAAAAAAAATCATCTAGCTTGTTTTAAGCTATTACTTATCTTTTAAAACTTCTGGATCATAATTAATCCTCCTTTAAAAATTTTATATCAAGATTTTTTGTTAAATAATTTTAGAGGTTATATAGTTACTAATAGTTTCAAAAATTATGAAACCTATAAAATTTGATCAATTTTAAAAAGTAAATGTCGGTTTACATGTCTAATTTATACAAATCAATATAGAAAAAATTATAACAATAATAAAAACGTAAGACTTTATTTTTATTTTTCATAGATGACAAATGCAATTTCCATATCTTTAAAAGTGAAATTAAAAAAAAATTATCCATAATTTTAAATCTTTAAATGAGTTTTTTTTAATAAAAATATTTTATTTTAAAAAAATAAAGAAGAATTTTATGAAGAAATTAATTAATATATTTCTAGGAACAAATAGCTCTAATTTAATGATATATGATATATGAGTAAATATATATATATATATATATACATATATATATATATATATATGAACATATATTTTAGGTAAGAGACATTGAATAAATTTTAATTTATTAAGCTAAATAAGATATTATAGGGGGCAGATCTTTAAACCAAGCCCAACCCGCTAAGAATGGACTAGGCTAGGGCCCCAATACAACTAATTTGTAGGGATGGGCAATTAAGGCCTACACTTTGACTCCTAAGAACTACGGCTTGATAATTAAAGAAACTAGCGTTTAATCTGCGCAATGCACGGGATCATTCGAAATCTCATAAGTAGAAGAGAAATTTGGCTATTATTTTAATCTTTTAAAACTTTATCTAGATGATTTCTTTCACATGTTAAAAACATAGTGAAAATAGCACTAAGTTGAAAATTCCATATGATCAATGACATACAGTTTTTAAAAATGTTCTTTAACCATAATTAGCTGACATTGATAATTATGTAGATAGAGTGGAATATTAACTAAAATCTAAGTGATAATCAACTTTGTATAAAAAACATTACACTTTCAAATTTCAAAATTCTACAATTTCAATCACTCTTCAAAAACAGCAAATGAGGTAAGATGGAAAATAGAAATTGAAAACTAAATTGAATTTTGTAGTTGCTATTTTCCCTTCTAATCTTAGCATGCTAGCTATTGCATCATTTCGAATAGTGATAACACTCTCTTTCTTAGCTCTCCGCCCCCCTTTGAATAGTAAGTAGTAAGTCATTGGTTCAAATCCAATAATAGGAAAAACTAGCTAAAACCTCTTTTTTTGCTAACATGACAACAAATACAGACTGGTAGCAAGGAATCAACTGAATGGCCAAAGAATTGGTAAGTCCTTTGTTGTACTGGGGATCCCTAAGCAAAGAATACCCACTGCACCACAACCATACACATCCCACAAAATCTAGTTCAAAATCAGATCAATAGGATGCAAAAGAAAAAAAAAAGGTGTAACAATCATTTAATCACAAAAACGAATCCCTCATTTCAAGTAATCAGCAAATTTCATATTCTAAAAGGCCAAAAAACTACACTACAAATCATATTATAAACAAAACAAAAACTCTTCCCTTTTACAATTAAATTTAAGAAATTTTTACAGAGATTTAATCTGGCCTAAGCAATTACAGGTATTGACTTACCCCCAAAATGTGTAAACAATTGTACCAGAACTACAATTGAACTACTTTCTTAAACCACCAACATTCTGGTTGCTAATATTTGGTTTCTGAAGTTCCAAGTTAAGAAAATTCAAGCTTCTGCCATTGCTAGAGCTCATAAACCAACCTCAACGTTAGAGTATTGCAAATGTAGTTTTACCTCTTAAAAATTGTGGACAGTGCTTTCATTTCTCAATGTCAATTTATTTGGTCAAGATCCTAATCATCCTATATATACTTATTAGAGACTCTTGATTATTTTGCTTCGCATATAAGATGAGTTTTTGAACTAACTTTCTCTTATTTGACATTAAAAGATCAGCAACCATTTCCAATAACTACACTTCAAACATCAATTCTGTGTATACAACATTTGATATGGCCTTAAAAATTCAGAAACATGACATACCCAAGAAATCATAATAAGAGAAGCCTAATTAAAAAAAATTCAACTAAAGAAGAATTATGGGTTTTTTTTTTTTTTTAATCTTTTGACTATAGCAGCATTAAAGTATGCATTCCTCACTATCTGCAGCAATGAATATTGTTTCAAAAGGAAAAAAATTTAATCCACCTAGCTGCTCACCTTCTTGGCTTCCTAGCAAGCCCACCTATAAGCATATGAACTCCCCATCTAATGAGAAGTGACATCATTCAACTTGTAAATCTAGGATTCAGCGGGATGCTCATTAATACAAAGTGTAATGTAAGGTGAAAGCATTAAACTTTTGGGCTCTATAGATTTAATCAAAAGAACAAAATCATTTATTATAATACCTTGTATTCTTGTTATTGTTGACATTGTAGATGCTTGGATGGGTTGTGGTTGTAATTGTGGCTCATGACCAGTTGTTCCTATTATGGCTTTCTTTGGTTCAAGGTTTTTGGGTGTTTAGTTTTGGGGAAAAATAGGCTAAAAGGAGTTTTCTGTTGCAGATCAAGCCAAATGTTACATATTGAAAAGTCATTTCAGTTTTTGTTACAAAAGATATTAATAATTTAACCCACATACCCAAAACAAAACTAAATTTGACACAAATATGAAAAGCAGAAGCAACGCTAACAAAATTAATTCCTATATCATATTTGTCACCTGACTTAAAATAAATAGATAGAACAAAGTTACCAGTACTGTTTCTGAAAGTATGACAGTGGCAGAAGACCGAGAAGGCAATGGCAGGGCCATCAAATTTCTCTCTCATTGCATTACAGACTCTTACTCTTTATATTGATCAGTGAAATAGATTTTTCTTTTACGACAATGAAATGGTGCAATAACCAACCCATGTCATGCCATAATGTTTGTTATCATCCGCAATTATGAATGCAAACTCATCAACATTAGTCCAATTACAATTTCCACCCAAAAAATAAAATCAAAGGAAAAATCCAAATCAAATTCAGCTATACCCAAAAAAATTAAAAATCAAAACAAATACTTTAAACTCCAAGCAACCATATTCATTCCAGCGTTGGTACGTAGGAAAAGGAAAAACAAAAAGAAACTTTAACTTTTCTTTTTCTAAACTTTTGTGCTTATGGGAAACCAAATAGAGTGGATTAAAATTTTAGACTATACCTAAAATAATGACTTACAATGAATCTCTTTGGATGGGCAACAAATCTCCAACGCTTGCCATGCTACTTGTGTCTCAAACTCTCTCTTACATTTGGTCTCATGGACATCTTCTATATCTGGTTGCTTTCATGGTTCCACTCAACTAAAACCGAAACCAAAATCAGAATTAAGGGGCAATCTTCAAATAGTTTGAGGGGAATTGAAAAACGGAAGGGAAAAAATTAATCTGTAAAAACCCCATGACGCCACTCACAAAGAAGCTGGATTATGATAAATCAAGAAGAAAGCATCAAATGCAGGCCACTACGTGAATATGGTGGAGGTACCAAATGCAGGCCATTAAAAGCATAGCATTTAAAAAAAGTCATGACAGTTTTACATTCAGTAAAATACAAAATAAGAATTCATTGAGTTTTTAAAAAAAAAATGAAGAAAAAAGTAGATTAAAATATGCAATTCAGAGCCTAATCAAAACCAAACAGATCAACGGAGAAAATGTAATTCAAATTATGAGATAAATAGAGGGAAAATCAGACCATCCAAACCTCTTAGTTTGATAAATGACAGGGTAAGAAGTTTTTAAAAACCACAGCAAAGAAAGATGAAAGAGAGACTACAGAAGAGGCGGAAGCAAACATTGTAATATGATTTGAGTTGCAAAAAATATGAAAGATTGATTTAGTTATTAACAATCTGCTGGCTATTTCCCATATGATGATGGCAAAGAATTTGGCTTCCATTAGCCAAGGATATATAAAATAAATACTTAAAGCAAAATTTACATCAAACAGTAACACTTTTTGGCCTAAACTTGAACTGGAAAGTTTGTTTTCGTCTATTACATAAAGATTTTAAACAATCCAATGGTGTCCTTTTTTTTTTTTTCTCAACTTTGTAACTCTCTCAAAGGGGGTTAACCTCATTACCAGAAAAGATTACAATCACAAAAACCATCAATTTTCCCTTCTCCTTTCCCAATGTCAATCATTAAGCCTGGGCGTAAATCTGATTAGCTTTGGCCATAACCAAGCAGTACAGACTCAAAAGTGCTAATAAGTTCTCAACCAATTTTGAATGATAATGCTTTTACCTTCAAATATTTAATAAATAGAACATAATAGTTCAATATCATATGACCAGAGACTTTTATGAATAAGTAAACTTAGTAAATATTTTCACTCATTCAAAATCACAACAACAACCAATAGCCTAAGGTAAATTGTATATGCCAACTTCTAAGTTTTAGTATATATTTAGTGCTTTAACTTAATTCCATGAACTTACAGATAAATGTAGTCACTATTCTACTAACAAATGTGCAATTAAACAATTAGGAAAGAAAAATATACATCTATGAGGCAACATTTATCTATAAGTTAGTTAGTAGAACATTGAACAACATTGATCAAACAATTATCTCCCGATGATCTTGAACAACATTGAACAAACAATTATAATTATGAAAACAAAGAAAGTATTTTAACAATAAATAAACAAAAGGCAGTTGAACAAACAAAACAAAATTGAATGTGAACCGCTTTAATTAAACAAAGAAAGTATTTACACTAACATAACTGCTTAATTCATTATTCACACCATCCCACTTCAATGACTCATCTTACTCTGAGTGAACAAAGATATGATTGACAGATACAGACTAATACAAATTAAAGTCACACCTCATTTTAAATAAAACTTACTAATTTAAAGAAATAGGTTCACCCTCTCTCTCAAGCCAATTCTAAATCAGAATCAATCAAACCAAAATAACTACGTCTAAGTCATTTTCCTCAATAGACTAATAATGCAGTTTTAAAAGCTGTCAGCTTTGACTATAATTCAATCATAATTAATATAAAACTTAAAAGGAATAAGAATTTTAGAAGTTAGTGTTAGGTTCTAAGGATTAGGAACTAATGTATTTAGAACTTCAATTTGTATGTTGGCAAACCATGATCAAAACAATGTTTAGTCTTGTGTTAGACTTGCTCAAAGTATGGGATTTAATGTAAAGTTGGAATCGAGTTTTTTTTGCAGAATTTCTGTTAACTTTCTGCCTAACTCGATCGATCGAAAATCGAGCAGATCGTTTTTCTGCAGAAAATTCTAACTCAGCCCTAGCTCATTTAATATATAGGGTTTTATGTTTTGCCCTAAGTATATAAGGGAAAACTCTAACCACGTTTTTAGAGTTCTGAATGCTGTGTTTGTGAATCTCATTGTGAGATCTAGAGGTGTTTACCTTCACATACACTTAGGGTTTACAAACTTGAGATTCATGTCAAGAGTTGTGTAAATCAATACAGTTGCAGAATCAAAAGAACATAAAGATATACAAGCAGGTGCGCTTGTGATTTGCTGAAGAATTCAAGGAAAGAAGGAGTCTGTGGATCTCGGAGCTATCATGGGGTCGTGGTAGTAAGTTTCCTACACTTGGGTAGCAATAGGATGTTAGTGGTCTAAGTCTTATTGTGTAAACTTCGATTCTTTCATAGTGGATTCGGTTTACCTTGAGGATAGCTAGGTTAAATCCTCCTCAGGTTTTTACCGGTGTGGTTTCCTGGGTCATCATATCTTTGTGTTATTTATTTTTCCGCTGCTTTAGTATTTTGTGTTAACCTAGATTTGTTAAATTACCTAAATTAATCACTTGGCTAATTCTCTAGGTTAATCTGTTGGGTTTAAGGGGTCTAAATGAACTGACAAGTGGTATCAGAGCGGGTAGCTTTTGTGTTTGATCTTTTGATCTTCTAGCTGATCCTTGACCCCTGTTGTCATGGAACACGGACACTCTCTTGTTGTGCCACCTCACTTTGATGGTAACAACTATGCTTATTGGAAAGTAAGGATGAAAGCATTCCTGAAATCCATTGATGAAAGAGTTTGGAATTCCGTTGAGTACGGATGGGAGAAGCCCACTACTCCTGTGAGTGAGTGGCAAACTTCTCAAAAGGAGGCAGCCGCTTTTAATAGCAAAGCTATGAATACTATTTTTAATGCTGTTTCCATGGAGGAATTTAAGAGAATCTCTAATGTTGAGGTTGCTCATACTGCTTGGAATATCCTCCAGACTGTGCATGAAGGCACAAAGGCAGTTAAGATAAATAAATTGCAGCAATTAACCACTAGATTTGAAAGCATTAGAATGAATGATGATGAATCTTTTGATGAATTCTGTGCTAAATTGAATGATATTGTTAATTTTGCTTATAACTTGGGTGAAATCTATGATCAACCTAAAATTGTTAGGAATATTCTTAGATCTTTAACTGAGGATTTTAGACCCAAAGTGACTGTCATCATTGAGAGCAAGGATGTGGACTCCATCCCTGTTGATGAACTTGTAGGATCTCTTCAGTCCTATGAGTTAGACCTCCCTAAGACTAACAAATCCAAATCAATGGCTCTTAAGTCTGTTGATGATGTTGAGGATGGTGGATTTGATGATGAACTCTCTACTACAGAGATTGCCTACCTTGCCAAGAACTTTAGAAACTTTCTTAGGAACAATAACAGAAGGGCAAGAGGCAAGAACACTATTGAACCTAGAAATTTTAGGAGGAATGATCCCACTAAGGTTAATAACACTAAAAAACCTAAGGAGAAAGTAGGTCAGCCTTCTAATAATTCTTTGGGACAACAATGTTATGGTTGTCAAGGGTATGGTCATTTGAAATCTGAATGTCCTACATACTTGAGGTCTAAGGGTAAGGCTATGGCTATAACCCTTAGTGATGATGAAGTTTCTGACAATGAATCTGTCAGTGATGAGAATGGAAACTTCATTGCTTTCACTGCTACTACTGTAGTTAATGAAAGTATATCTGTTGAAGAGAACCCTTCTGATAGGGAACTCTCTGAGGATGCAGATTTACAAGAAGCCTATAATAAAATTTGTAAAGTTGCTGCAAAGGATGCCATGAATGTTGAATTAGGCTTAAAGAAAATTGCATCTCTTGAACTTGAAAAGAAAATTTTACTTGTGAAATTGTTTGATGCAAATGAGCTTTTGAATAATGTGAAAACTGAAAACATGCTTTTGCTTGATAAAGTTAAATGTTTGGAACTTGAATTATCTGTTGCTAGAGAACAAACAAATAGGTCTGCAAGCTCCAATCTTGATCACATGCTGAGTATTCAAAAGTCTCCTTCTGATAAAACTGGTTTAGGTTTTGAAGAAAGTATGTCTGTGCTTGAATCTTCTTCCACTAAATTTGTTCCCTCTTCTGAATCTCCTAAGAGTGAGATTGTCAAACCCTTGGTGAGTGAACCTGTCAAACCTATAGATGTTGCTCCACCTAGAAAGATTAGGGTTGATCTTCAAGCTTCTCATTCTAGAGCTTCTACTTCTACTAAGGGCAAGTTGCATGATAAGTCTGCATGGGTTTGTCATTTTTGTGGAAAGTCTGGACACATTCGTCCAAATTGTTTTAAATTGCAAGCTGCAAAGCGAGCAAATAAACCTAAAGTACCTGAGCCTCAAGCTCATGCTCCTATGGTACTTATTGGTGAATTGGTAAAGGTGTTAAACCTTTATTCCAATCCTGGAGTTGCTCAGAATTCTAATGTGAATCATAACTCCAATGCAAGAGTTGCATCTAAGAAGTTTTGGATGCAAAAGACTCGACCTAACTGAGTCTGTCTGACATGGTCCTTGTGCTTCATTGCTCTATCTTTTGTGACCTCTGTTTCTAGGATTTGCATTGCATCACATTCATGCATTTCATTCTAGGATGTTTGTTTATTAAATAAAAAAAAAAAAATTTTGCAAATTGTGTTTTTGTTATTTTTTCTTGAATTTGAAGACAAGGTTGGTTAATCAAATTTTACATATCATATGTATGTACCTTGTTTAGCTTTGATGCACTTATGTCTGTTGCACTTTACTAGCTAGAGTCTTGCTGTGCATGTTGTGTGGGAAGATGCTATATTTGTTGATCACATGATCTTGATTTTGAAGTCGTATGGCTTTGATTGTCGGACTTGATCTTATTGAGAAAGGCATAAATAACCATCTCACCACTGCTTATTAGCCAATCATGAACACCTTAGTGCATATCGTAAGATTTTGTGCTCGAGAAAGTGTAGCACATGCACAAAAAGAACATAAGGTGTTGCCTCTATTAAAATTGGTGTGTACATTATTGGGCTATAACAATATCACAAATTCAAATAAAATTGGTGTGTACATTATCCCGGCTATTCTCTTCAATATCTAATCAATTAAATTGAATATTATTTTTGAGGCAAATCAAGAAACTTACATGATTGCAAGCTTTTATTCTAGGAGATGTGGGAGTTATATGATGTAACTCTTTAAGGGATAGTCTCTTTCATATTCATGTGATGGATCTTGTAGAAATTGTGATTAATCTCTATGTGTATATCACCTCACATGTTTCTCAAGCTTATGCTAGTTGCACACACTACACAAGTTATTCTTTGCTAAATTGTGTACATGTTATTGTGTGTTCTTTGGTCTGACCAACCAAGTTTGAGAATTTCTGGAAATTATTGCAGAACATGTTTGCTTGTTTGAGTTTTTTTTGGGGGGGATATTTAAAGAAAATTTTGGTTTGAGAGATCTGGGCTGAATACATGTGTTTTTGGAAAACATCTCATCTCATACTCATGCATTTTTTTTATTAAATCTGATGCTTTGAGAAGTGATTGCACTGAAATTGGTGTGTTTTTCAAAAAATTAATTTTTCCAGAATTTCGATCGATCGAAACTGATTTTCGACCGATCGAAAATGTTTCAAAATCAGTGTTGAAGTTTCTGGTTGACTCGATCGATCCAAACTGATTTTGGATCAATCGAAGCAGTTTTCGACCGATCGAATGTAATTTTCGATCGATCGAAAATCGTGCTACATGTTTTTAAAAAGGAGCTTTTCAAGTGATCTTTTTACTTTTTCAAAACTTTTCAAACTCTTTTTGTCTCCTACCAACCGGTCAACCAGATTTTTGCTGGATTTGTCGTTTTCTTCCGTTCTTTTTGCACAATCTAGGCCGGAAAGACCTTTTTGCCCCTCCCTTTGCATTTATTTTCGAGTTTCATGCATTTTTCATGCATTTTTTTTTTGTTATTTTCGGAATTATTATTTTGGCAAATTTGGAAGTGATTTTGGATGTTTCTTTCTCAAATTTTTCATGGGTTTTTGTGGGGACACTATACACAAGCACTATACGTGGTTTAATTTGATTATTTTTGTGTTTTGTGGAAAATTTGAAATTCTAGGGCTTGAAATTGACAAAATTGGGGGTTTTGTTCAATTTGAATTAAATTGATGAAATTGGCTTGTTGGATTGTTTAATTTGATCATTATATTGAGTGAATTGACTGTTGTGTTGATCAATTTATCAATTTGTTGTGTTTTGAAAAATTGGATTTTTCAAATTGGGTATTTTTGATACTAACAACATGCTCAAGCCAATTTTGTTAATTTGGATCATAATTGAACATGTCACTGCATTAGTACATGCATCATTTTATGTTCATGCTCATGCATCATATAGAATTGATATTTTCTATATTTTATGCTATGCTAACTTGCAGTCTGCCCTTGGTTTTGTTTTTGCTCTTCTTTTTCTGTGTCTATCTTTTTCCTTAGCACCATGCCTAGGAAAACTAGAGCCCATAGGACTTCTGATCCTTCTCCTTCTTTTGACACCGAGCGGTTTCCTAGTGATTCAAACCAAGTCACCTATGAGACTCTGAACCTTAGGCGTCATATCTGGGCTGAGCGTAGGGTCATCCTAGATGAAGTAAATCCTGAGGTGCGACGTAACTTTATACGTCGGGGTTGGTTACCTTTGCTTGAGTATGAGCATCCTCCTCCACCTGCCACTTTGATTAGAGAGTTCTATTCGAACCTCTCTATTCACATCTATGATAACAACACCTTGGTTAAGGTGTGGTTACGAGGTGTAGAGTACAGCATTACCCCTAGGGTGGTGTCTGATGCTCTTGGGGTGCCCATAGTTGACCATCCCGTTTTTCCTTACGAGGAGTCTCCACCCCTTGATGACGTTCTGTCATACATCACTGGGTCTTCTATCCAGTGGGGTTTTGATCCTCGGATCACTTCTGCTGAGCTGTCTGAGCTTCACTATCTTTTCTTTAGGATAGCATGTCATTCTTTGTGGCCTATTTCACATGTTCACACCATCCCTCTTGAGCGATGTGTGTTTTTGTATGCTCTTGTCACTGATGCGCCTATCAGTTTTCCTCATTTGTTCCTTCGTTCTTTGAACGAGGTTCATCGGTCTAGTTCTACGGCTCATGCTTTATTCTTTCCCGTTTTTATTCATAGGATTCTCATTTTTCTTGGTTTTGGTGCTACCTTTTTGAGGCAAAGGGCTGCTCAACTTCGAGCTAGCTCTAAGCGTCCTAGGGTAGAGCCTTCTGGTGTCACTCCACCCCCTTCTTCTTCTTCAGATACTCCTGCAGCTGGGACGTTTGCTGATCCTTCTGTTGCTGCTGCTGCTGTTGATGTTCCTCCACCGTTTGATGAGGTCTCTGACCTTCGTCGGACTCTTGATACTATCGTGACCGTTCAGGAGGCTCATGGTCAGCTTTTGGTGGACATCCTTGATGAGCTACGTGCGTTGCGAGCGGATTTGGTGAGCTCTCGTCATTGTCCTCCGCCTCCTTTTGATGATGAGTGAGTGCCCTTTGGCAATTCGTCACAAAAAGGGGGAGTGCATAGTTCATTTGTATCTAAGAGAATTTGTATCTAGGAGATTTTGTTGTGGAGATTTACATTTTAGGGGGAGTTTTGTTTACTTGGTAGTGATACTGCAGAGCTTGTGGAGTTATTAGATTGTGTCTAGGCACTTCACTGTGTATTTACATTTTTAGCTCTATATTTTGTTAAGATACATTTTTATGTATATGTTTCTTGTTTCACTATGCTACTCTGCTTATTGATTTATATTGATGATGTTATTCATGATATATGTCTTTATTTTGTGTCATGTGAAATCAAGAAGTTTTTATTTATATATTTCCTGTTTTTTTCCACACATGCGTTTATGTGTTTGTTAAGTGTTACAGGAATATACAGGTTGTTTTCAGTCGAGCTACTGTCTACTTTGCAACTGTTAGATAGTAGTTTAGGTTCAATTGTTAAGTGGCTTTTTATTGTAATGGGCTATTTCAATTTGTAACTTTGAGCTTTTTGTTAAGTCTGTGTTTTGTCACGGATTGCCAAAGGGGGAGTTTGTTAGGTTCTAAGGATTAGGAACTAATGTATTTAGAACTTCAATTTGTATATTGGCAAACCATGATCAAAACAATGTTTAGTCTTGTGTTAGACTTGCTCAAAGTATGGGATTTAATGTAAAGTTGGAATCGAGTTTTTTATGCAGAATTTCTGTTAACTTTCTGCCTGACTCGATCGATCGAGAATTAGACTCGATTGATCGAAAATCGAGCAGATCATTTTTCTGCAGAAAATTCTAACTCAGCCCTAGCTCATTTAATGTATAGGGTTTTATGTTTTGCCCTAAGTATATAAGGGAAAACCCTAGCCACGTTTTTAGAGTTCTGAATGCTGTGTTTGTGAATCTTATTGTGAGAGCTAGAGGTGTTTACCTTCACATACACTTAGGGTTTACAAACTTGAGATTCATGTCAAGAGTTGTGTAAATCAAAACAGTTGCAGAATCAAAAGAACATAAAGATATACAAGCAGGTGCGCTTGTGATTTGCTGAAGAATTCAAGGAAAGAAGGAGTCCGTGGATCTTGGAGCTATCATGGGGTCGTGGTAGTAAGTTTCCTACACTTGGGTAGCAATAGGATGTTAGTGGTCTAAGTCTTATTGTGTAAACTTCGATTCTTTCATAGTGGATTCAGTTTACCTTGAGGATAGTTAGGTTAAATCCTCCCCAGGTTTTTACCGGTGTGGTTTCCTGGGTCATCATATCTTTGTGTTATTTATTTTTCCGCTGCTTTAGTATTTTGTGTTAACCTAGATTTGTTAAATTACCTAAGTTAATCACTTGGCTAATTCTCTAGGTTAATCTGTTGGGTTTAAGGGGTCTAAACGAACTGACAGTTAGAAGGTTAACTATTATTCAACAACATTGGCACCATATGACCTGGTATTGCCTCTGTTTACCCTTTGAAAAAAATATTCAATGGATATGAAAACCTCTATTTTGGTTCCATTTTTATTTTATTATATGGCGTTCTTATTGTCAAGGAAACCCTACATAATAAAGGAGTAGGCATGAAGATGTAGGAGAAGCCGGAATAAATATGTTTTAATATTATTATTAAAAGACTTTTCTAAGTTAGGTTGAAGAAGATCACTAAACACCAATCCAATCTAACTCAAGTAGAAGTGAAATCATAGAAAGATGCTAATATTAAATGCAAGAAGAGAGCAATTAACTAACAACACAAATATACATAAGAATTGAATCTCACATCAAATATTCATTTTTAGTCACTGGACCTATTCCTATCTATTTCAGGCATTCAAATATTTATATTTACTGAAAAAAAAGAAATTGTATTTGTAAAGAACCTATGATTGGCTGCAAGTATCTTTAAAGGGAGATTTCTACATAGTAGAAGATGAACAGTTTGGTGCGATTCAACACCACCTCAATCTCTTTTACCAAAAAACAATAATCCCAAAAAGAATCAAATCTAACCCAAATACCCAAAGCAAAAACAATTCTAACCCAAAAACCTTAGCTAAAACAAAATCTAACCCATATAATCATGAATTGATATCAAAAAACCAATAGTTAAAAACCAATAGTTTATATATCCGCACATGAATCTATATATATTCATTTAATCTAAGGATATCAAAGCATACGAATGATGTCAAGCACATAATTCCATAGATATATCAGAATCATAACAAAGATTCTAGTGCTTCAACTATTACATGATAAAAGAAAGAAGTTATATCATATCTCAATAAACCTAGCAATCTCATTAGCGGTGTGCATCTGTAACCATAGCTTTTCCAAATCAAGTTTGCAACCATATAAAATTATATATATGCCAAGCCACAGTATCCGAAGATTGAATGAATATATCACATATATCAATCACAGCACACAGATTTATCAAACAATAGTTCTAAACTAAAATTATGCAGGAAAATTACTGCAAGAATCAATTTTCACAACAAAACACCAAAAGGAGAAGAATAAACACAGATAATTGATGCGTGCCTTTCGTCAAAGCTAAATACGTTTGATCGTATTTAGCTTTGACGGATGCCGATTGTGATGGCCTAAGTCTGGCAGGGTATGGCAGTGGCCGGCCATACGAATATCCACTGGTTCGCAAACTCTGAAGAGAAGAGATCGCTTGGGTTTTAATCGCAAAACACATCTATAATATTCCGCAAATTCACGGAAACAGGGGAAAATTATCCCGATATCACAGTGAAGTTTCAAAACCGAATCAAAACAACAAAAACTCATAGAGGGAAAGAGAGGGAGAGAGAGAAGAACGTACCTAAAAAACTCAAAAGGGGATGGCGATGGCCGACCAAACGAATCTCCAGTGTGGCGCAAGTTTTTTTTTTTTTTTTTTCTCCTTGCAGAGTTTGATGTGAAGAGTTTTAGATCTGCCAATCTAAAACTAAAAAGGGGAAAATGCCTACCTTCTGAATTGTATGTTGTTGAAGACCAGGGACGGGATAGCTTCTAATTCGTCTGTTGTTGCAGAGGACGAACAAAGATTTTTAGTCTCCAGTATTGCAGAGAACGAACAGACGAACAAAGGTTTTATTATAGAGTACGAACAGAGGTTTTCACTGTTGCAGAGTTTTTCTGCGTGTATATGAAGGCGCAACAAAGAATTGCAAGCTTTAGTCTGAATTTTGATCGGGAAATACGGTTTGGGTTTTAGGGTTGCTTTTGTTTTTTTCTTTTTTTTTTGTTCTTTTGTTTTGTGGATAAGCGGCTTGGTGTTTTATAAGGGGTTGCGTTTTTCTTTTGTTTTTTGTTTTTTTTTTTTTTTTTTGGATAGGCGGGTTGGTGTCTGAAAGGGTGCCTCACCTATCGCACCGTGCAATTTTTTTAAGTTTAAGTTGCGTACATGTCAGTATTTTAAGGGGTCATTTTTCCTAACGTGGCAGCACCTCCTTAAAGGCTTCTGCTTTTATATATAGTATTAGATTAGATGAGACTAGCAAGAATGATAATACTTAATAGAAATGCAGTAGGAAAAGAGAGATTCTTATTTAACTCATTCTTCGGGCTAGCCAAGGAACAATTGTTCTTAAGAAAATACAATTCTCGGTATTACACGGGTCTCTTTCTCTCTTTATTTCTCTATCTCTCTCTCTGAACTTTTTTCGATCCCCTTTCAAGTATGACCTTACTTTCTATTTATATCCGTTTGAATTGCATCCCAGCCTTACACTCGGAGGGCTTTTGATCTTTCTTTGGATATTTGTCCCATCATTGTCTTGCTGGTTGTGGTAGAGTAGGTTACAGGCTCTGAGGGCACTATTTAAGGGTCATTTTCCCATTAATTTGGCAGGTTGAGTTGGTGCAGTTCATTGAATGCGGAGGTGATGGATGCTTTATTTGGAAGTTTCCTCCTGCTTTTATTTGTACGTCACAATGATCCTCTTTGGCTTCCAAATCCCTAGCCTTTGTGGCTTATCTCTCGTCTCCTGAGAAGTTTCTGCTCCTCGGCTTCCTCGGGCGAATTGCCATCCTCGACTTCCCTGATCCACCTTGTGCTTCGATTTTTCTGACTAGGCTGGGCCTGATCTGATGAACAGTAGGGCCCAATTATACCTCGGGTGGGTCCTATTGATGGTTCCTTCTCTTTGGGCTTCCTCACCCCCACAGGTATAAAAATAATAATATAAAAAAAAGTGATGCGTTGATCACTTACACAAATGTAATACGAATATTATTATTGTTATTTAAAAAAAAAAATCTATTGGAAGCTATTGGTTAAACTTTTACATTAAATTTACTTTTGAAAAATAAAAATAAAAAAGAGGAATGGTGGGATTTGGAAAAGGTAGGGCCCTGGCTCCCTAGCCTCCCTTCCTTTAGGCCTTCGCTTCCTTTCGCGTATTGTTCAACCATGTCTAAGTCCATTTTCCTACGTGTTGTTAGTAGGTATTATAACCTTGAACAATAAGGGTGACAAAAATTTCCTATCCCACCTTACTATGCTTGTGCAGAATTTCTTTGACTCGAATGTGTATTTTTAAGTTAAATATTAGCTATGATATATTCCATGTTGAATATGCTTGAATAAATGTAGAAGAGAGAAGCATAAAATAGGAACACAAAAACACTAGGGTTACGTGGTTCAACTTATGACTTACGTCCATGAAGGAAACCCTTAAGGGCTACATCTTTACTATATAAGAGTGTAGTGCAAAACCAATGTTATAATGAACTATAACATGAGCATATATAGTAGACTAAACTCTAGACTAATAGACTTCTATTACAAGTAGGACACTTGGCTTACACATAAAGTAGAATCATGTTTGGGTCTATATTAATGGGTTAATATATTTTTAACACACCTTCTCAAACTTAAGATGGAAGTTTGATGAAACCTTGAGATTTGATAAGGTTGAGAAGACCCCTTGAATGAAATTTAGCTCTGTGATGGAGGTTTGGGGAAGGTAATGGTCTTTGCGGTATTGATACGACTTCTAATGGTGGCATAACTATACTAGAGAGTTTTGATGGCAGTTGTGGGAAGCCAAAGAAGATGAACGCAGCGAAGAAACAACGAGGAAGATAAAGATTGCTCTTAAACACATCGTAAAGGCAGAAAACTATAGCCACAGGAAGGTGGGTTTGATACCAAGTTAAATATTAGTTATGATATATTCCATGTTGAATATGCATGAATAGATGTGGAAGAGGGAAGAATAAAATAAGAACACAAGAACACTAGGGTTACATGGTTCAGCCTTATGGCCTATGTCCACGGAAGAAACCCTTAAGGGCTACATCTTTATTATATAAGAGTGTAGTACAAAACCTGTGTTACAATAAACCATAACATGGATATATATAGTAGATTATACTCTAAACTAATAGACTTTTACTACAAGTAGGAGACTTGGCTTGCACACAAAGTAAAATCAAGCTTGGGCTTATACTAATGGGCTAATATATCTTTAATATTTTATGTTTTTATTTGGCATATAGGACTACAACTACGCCATCACAGGTAGGAATGGAAACGGGGTAGGTATGGGGTGGGTTTCCTCTTCCCTGCCCCCACCCCACTTTCTCTTCGAGGTAGGTTTTTTTTCCTGCCCCATTCTAGTGAATACCCATCCCGCAAGACCCAAAATTTTTTTTATATATAATTTATTAAAAGTTTATTTTGAATGCATTAAATTAAAACTCATAAAATATTATAAAAAGAAAACCAAAATTCTAACATTACAAAACATTTTCAAAGCATAACAATACAACAACTCAAACAATAAGAAATACAAAAACAATTCAAACATAGCAATACAACAATTACAAAATATAAACAATGTTTTACAATTGTTTAATTTTAATTGATATTGTATGACAATTAATGTTTTTTTATAATTTATTATTAAGTAGTCTTTTGATCTCCCCCCACTAAACTCAAATCTTGACTCCGCCATTGATTGCCGTGGTTTACTAGAATAAAGCTTCAAATAAAAAAGCCTTGGAAAACACATGTAATCATGCAAATTTGTCTCCATAAAAGTATAAGAAAGTCATTTATTGAATTACAAAAATACCATCCTAATTAACTAATAATTCTAAAATTAAAATCCAAATGATCAATAAACCTACATTTCAAAATAAAATGTTGAACTTTTTTATAGGTCATGAGTCATGACATTACACATTCTCTTCCGCGGTTCTAACTTCTAACTATCATTTGATGTTGTTTTCTTTTGCATTTTGATCACTTGCATTGATATTGCCTTAACCCTTTTAGTTTGTAACCGAAAAAACAGGCCCCGAAATATTTTAGTTTTTGACATATTTTCCCTTGAAATTCTATTGCACTACGGTACTACCACCTAAGAAAAATTATTGTCTTATAAAAATAAAATTAATAATTATTCAATTCTCTCCATAACTTCTTAATCAGTAGCCACTTTTCCTCTCCTCCTTTTTCTGTAACATTCGACTTTTAAAATTCATTCTTTTTTTTTCCCCCCAATTCATTCACTTAATACCTCGCAAATATTTTTCCATTACATTTTGTCCAACAATTTCCCTTCTGTCATTTTCTTATTGCGTTTTCAAATAGACCTCATAAGGTCCATTACCCGAAAGCACGTAATTTGAATAATTCTACAAAAGGATTCTAACATTCTATGCTCTGTTAATAACTCTATTGCTCTCCTTGCTGTAGTGACACGTTATGGATAACTTTCCATCTTGCCATATGAGCCAACCAATGTTGAAGAAAATCTCCATTGTCTTGTTCCTTTCTTGTACTACAAGGTAGACATGGCAAAACGGGTCAGAATTTTCTGACCCGACCCGTCCTGATCTGAAAAAGACCTGACCCGAACCCAATTTTTTTGACCTGAAGAAAACGTCTGAATGTTTACATGATTTATTTACCTTGTGTTGATTTCATAGTGTTTGTCTGCCAAATAAAACCTCATTTTGCATTTGTAGACCTAAACTTATACTATTTCTCCAACAAACTTGAAAACACATCCCTTTAATAGATGTTCATATTTTCAAGTGTTCTCCATTCCCAGTATTACTGGTGGATGTCCAGCCCATATGCTTTGTTCACTTTTAACTGGATCTCATGCTCTGTGCACTTCGCATAGGTTCTCTTTGATCATCTATTTGAGTACAAAAGGTGGATTAAACCAACTCAAGTCATGAACAATGTTTCGATTAATTAGGTAAGAAGCAAGAGAATAGTGTCTACATTGTGATAGAGTGCCATTCACCTTGCAAAGAACTCAGTGCTTCACGCTAGTATGAAACATATACAGTTACCTATTAAATCATACTCTTATGGTTGATAGATTGTTGTCACTTGAGAAGATCCATGGGAATCAAAATCTAGAATACGTGTGAACTAAGTCAATCATCATTAAGAAACTGAAGTTATGCTCAGCTTTAGTTAGCCTCCCAGTCAAGGACAAAGTAGTGAGTTTCTGCAAATGTGTTATAATAAGAAGACATGGAGTTCGACACTTTGATGAGATCAGGCCCCGGATTAAACAAAATTGGTGTTTGTACAATTATTAGTGATAGGGATAAAACGCCTATTAGACGCCGGCGGCCTGCATAAGCTGACGGTGGGATGTAGGCTGACGGACGTAAACGACGGACGCGTCACCTTGACGAGACGAGGCTTAAGAAAACTGACGGGAGTAATGAATGACGGGGTGAGGCTGGAGGCACCAAGGCGTATCTTGCCATGTACGCTTCCATGAGAAAATGAGTCTTGCCACGTACGCTCATACTTGGACAGATGTCTTGTGCAGCACGATTGCTCCCAAAGGGATGTCTTGCCCAACACACTTGTTGCCCAAGAGGTATCTTGCGCTCCACGCTAATCAAGGACAATTCCGGTAAAGAGGTATCTTCCCAAGCACGCGTTGGCTAAGGCTCCATGCTACTATAAATACTTCCAAGCCCTCCCAAATTGAGGTATGCATAATTCTACTCGACTCTGGCACTCTAGAGTTGTGAACAATACTAACTTAACCATCGGAGGGTCGTTGGCCGGTATCACGCCGGTACTCCCCTTTGAGGTTCTTTTTGCTTGTGCAGGTTTGCTCGAAGTACGCGAAGACCCTGTAGCTTACTGAGCAGATTCTCGACATCATCACTTGGCGCCGTCTGTGGGAAAGTACGTAAACTGTGCTCCGTGCTTTCCGGACAAAAAGTTGCATGGTACTCACGTGTTCAAGGGCAACCACCATGAATGATCAAGGCAACAAACAACGCACCACAGCTCTCGAGAGACAGGTTCAAACTCTAGCGGCCGCGGTAGAACGCCTCACAAAACATAACCACGACTTGGAAGAACAGTTGCTACAAAGAGACGCGACAATCGACAATCAAGGAGAAAATTATGAGGCAGAGAGTGTCGAGGAGAGGGATCGTGGAGGCCCCGAGGGAAGCAATGCCTTGAGTCGACCTGAAGGACAGGAGACGAACCACTAGTCGGCCACTGGCTATGTCCCGTCCCACGTGGTCGCCGAAATGCAATTAATGAGGGAGCGCATGGATCTCATGATGAATGCCCTCAAGGGACAAGTATCCAACGACCTCGACGACCTCGTCCAGCGTACGGACTCCCCCTTCACTACACCCGTCATTTTATTCCCTCTACCGCCAAAGTTTCGTATGCCGCAAGTGGAAAGCTATGACGGATCAAAAGACCGACTGGACCATTTGGAGTCCTTCAAGACCTTGATGCACCTATAAGGTGTACCAGACGAAATCATGTGCCGGGCTTTCCTGACGACGTTGAGGGGCCCCGCAAGGATCTAGTTTAGTAGACTGACGCCCGACTCTATATGTACCTTCAGAGAGCTAAGTGCTCAGTTCGCCTCGCACTTCATCGGGGGACATTGGTACAAAAAGTCCACCGTGTGCTTGATGAATATTAGGCAGTGGGAAGACGAGACGTTGAGGGCCTACATAGCCCATTTCAACAAAGAGGCACTCTCGATCGATGAGGCAGACGACAAGATATTGGTCGCCGCATTCACGAACGGACTGCGGAAGGGTAAGTTCTGTCAGTTCGTTTAGACCCCTGTAAACTTAGATTGTTTAACCTAATTAATTAACCAAGTGAATACTTAGGTTTATTATTCAGATCTAGGTTAAAACAAAACAATCATATCAAGTAAAGCAGCGGAAAAATAAAGAACACAATGATATGATGACCCAGGAAAACCAAACCGGTAAAAAACCTGGGGAGGATTTAACCTAACTATCCTCAAGGTAAAATAGCAAATCCATTAGAAAGAATTGAAGTTTACACAATAAGACTTAGACCACTAACATCCTATTGCTACCTAAGTGTAGGAAACTTACTACCACGACCACGTGACAGCTCCGAGATTCACGGACTCCTTCTTTCTTTAATCTTTACAAAACACAAACACCACCGTTTGTGACTTTAAGACTCCACTCAAAGGTTTAGCAACACAAACTCTCCTGTTTGTGACTCCAAGACCACCCTTGAAGGTTTAGATCATCAGCTCCTTTGACGACTAGAGAAGGCAGCAACTTCAACAATACCGGATCTTGAGATTCTTCAAGGAACAACACCGGTAGAAGTTATAAGAGAGGTTTTAGGAACCAAAACCCTAAATACAAAAGAGACACACTCTTCTCTCTCTAAAAAGCCTTGTAAAAAACGTGCTTAGGGTTTCCTTTATATAGTGGGAGAAGTAGATTTGAAACCCTAATCCTTAATGGGTTAGAACTGCTGTTTGGGCCAACTTAAAATTCTGCAGATACGATTCTCGATCGGTCGAGCCTATTTTTCGATCGATCGAACCAGGCAGATTCTGAAATCTTCTTTCTGCAGCTTGTATGTTCTTGTGTGCTCACGATTTGCCAATTATTCTAAGCTTTTAGAACCTAACAATCTCCCCCTTTGGCAATTCGTGACAAAACTTTCATACAAAATGAAATGTTAAAATACAAGAACAACCTAATACAATAAAATGCCCAATTACATCACAAATCCCAATCTAAGACTCTTAACCTAGAAGTTGCCAAGAAGAGGTAGAAGGTCTTGATCAGAATGCACCTGTCTTTCCTGAAACACTCAACAAACACATCACCGCATGTGTGGAAAGAAAGACATATAAACAATAATATGAAACAGAATATAAAAACAAAAATAAATTCTAACTCTCCCCCTAAGTTAGATACATCAAAAAGTTTTTATATTCTCCCCTTTTCAAAAACAATTTTCTCCCCCTAAACAAGACAATCAGGATTCCCACATTTCATCTATTTCTCCCCCTTTTTGTCACGTATTGACAAATACAACTCAAACAAAGAGTAAAGTGACAGTAAACATGAGAGAAAAAAGAGAACCAAGGGAACATAAAACAGATTAGCTCTATAGAAAAAAGAGATAACTCCCCCTATAAAGAGCAACAACTCCCCTTATGAACAACACAGGCTTAAAAAAAACTTTTCTCTCCCTATAAAAATAGGAAAAACGAAACAAGTTTTGGGAAAAACAGTTTTGGGGAAAATTTAGGAGGTAGGGATAAATAAAAACACACAAACCTAAAAAAAATGAGTTGAGGATACACATGAAGAAAAATATTCTCTCGTTCAATAAATGCAAACTTGACACTATGTGACCCATAAACAGTTGCATGAGTAGAGAAAATATTTGCACATTGATTATCCATCATATCTCTTAAGAAAAATATTTTCTGCAATTCGCACATCAAGAAAAATAGCATATACTAAAATGTACAAAGGACTCAAAAATTAATCAATCAATTTTTAATTCAAGTTGAGTACCCAATTTAGCAAAGTGTATGCATGTTATGTGTGAAAAAAATAAAAGATATGACTGCAAAACTGCAAGATGAATACAAAAACAACGCAACTCATGTGAATCCTAACCATAAATGATGCATGAAAAAAATTTGGTCAAAAACTCTAAAAACTGAAAATTTTTTCAGTTTCGATCGATCGAGCATCAATCGAATACCAATCGAGTCAGACAGAATAAAACCAAAATTTTTATCGCAATTTCGATCGGTCGAGAAACAGCTTCGATCAGTCGAAATTTTGGAAAACTCAAATTTTGAAAAACAGAGCAATTTAATGCAGAAACTCCTCAAAGCATAGTATTTCATGAATGAAATGCATGAGTATGAGACTAAAAGTTTTTCAAAAACACATGAATACAGCCCAGATCTTCCAAAATTAAGATTTTCAATTAATTTGTCGTTAAAACTCAAATTTTGCATCAAAATCAAGGAACATATAATCTTGGATGGCCACAACAAAATCACACACAATAACATGTACAAAGTTTAGCAAAGAGTAACTTTGTGTAGTGTGTGCAACTAGCAAAAGCTTGAGGAACATATGAGGTGATATGTGAATAGAAAGCAATCACAAAGTCTACAAAATTCATCACATAAATTTGAAAGAGACTATCACCTAAAGAGTTACATCATATAACTCTCACATCTCCTAGAATAAAAGCTTGCAATCATGTAAGTTTCTTGATTTGCCTCATAATGTACACACCAATTTTATTTAATTTGAATTCATTATAACCCAATAATGTACACACCAATTTTAGAATTTAATCCGAGGCTACACCTTATGTTCTTTTTGTGCATGTGCTACACTTTCTCGAGCACAAAATCTTACGATATGCACTAAGGTGTTCATGATTGGCTAGTAAACAGTGGTGAGATGGTTATTTATGCCTTTCTCAATAAGTTCAAGTCCAACAATCAAAGGCATGTGACTTCAAGATCAAGACAAAGTGATCAAAAACTATAAACATCTTCCCACACAACATGCACTACAAAGACTTCAGCTAGTAAAGTGCAATAAATAAGCTCATCCAAGCTAAACAAAGTACATAAACATGTTATGTAAAGATAATATGGCCAACCTTAATTATAAATCCAAGATATATAATACAAAACACATAAAAATCTTTTTGGTTAAAAAAAATTTATGACCAAAAACAAAAAGCACACATTATGCTAAATGAACAAAAATGCAAATGCAATGCATGATAGTGCTTAACTAAGCTATAGAGGGTACACAAACAAGAAATATCAATTTCTTAATTAACCCATGAGTACATGTACAAACTAGTACATACTAAAAAAAAATCAAAAAATAGCTTAGCACTTATAGAACACATACTATTTATGTTTCTCCACAATGTCAAGCATGTTCTAAATCAAGAGAGAGAGATATCATAATCCATGTAATCCTCAAGAAAAAAAAAAAAAAAAAAAAAAAACAACCTAAAACAGAAACAAAACATGTCCACAAATACTTGAAAAAATTAAATCAGGGACAAGTCAGCAACACTCACCTTAGAGAATCTTTTCTCACCCATATAGCACGAGTCTTCGGCTTTGTAGGTGAAAATCCATGTGAAGCAGAGTGTGTTTGAGGAATTACACTAATCTTCTGAGAAAGACTGAAATCCTGCAAATTCCTTTCACAAGCCAACAAGCTTAAATTTTTCAAAAGCATATGAAACAATTTATTTGGACTCATGGCAGGAGAAATATTATCACATATCCTAGATTGAAATACAGAATTTTTAAATTTCAATTTATGACAATTAGGACGAATGTGACCGGATACACCACAAAAATGACAAACAGGAACAAATTTAGGAACATCAGTATTCCTAACAACAAATCTAGTCTCAGATTTTGGTTTTTGCCTCAACAAAGAACAGTTTGGTCTAATATGACCAACAACACCACAAAGGTGACAAGGAGGTACAAAAACAGATTTCTTATGCTCTTTAACAGTAGGTTTAGACTTAGGTGTAGAAACTTCATCATCTATATCAGAACTTTTACCTTTGTCTAACCTAGCAAAATAAGCCTTTTCTTTATTATTCCTCTTGAAAGGAGGGATATAAAGTTTTTCAGCTTTAGGATTAAAAGAAACAGAAACACTTCTGTTATCAACAGCAGGCTTGGTACAAGTCAAATTTTCAATCTTAGCTTTAGATTCAACTAACTCTTGTTCCAAGCTTCTCACCTTCTCATCTTGAGAGGAAATTTGATTTCTCAAAAATTCATTCTTTTTATTAGATTCATCTAATCTGACAATCAATTCCTCTTTTTCAAGATTAGCCAATTTTAACTCTTCTTTAAATTTCTTAGCAATTTTCAAAGACTTAGATAATTCCTTACGAAGAGTTTTAAAGGCATCAATAAAATCAACAGAAACAACAGTGTCCTTTTTATTCAAATCATCACAAACATGAGCAGAAAGACACTTCAAATTATCCATGATAACAGGGATCAAGGATCAACTCTTAGATCAAAGATCTAACACAAAAGAGCTACCCGCTCTGATACCACTTGTCAGTTCGTTTAGACCCCTGTAAACTTAGATTGTTTAACCTAATTAATTAACCAAGTGAATACTTAGGTTTATTATTCAGATCTAGGTTAAAACAAAACAATCATATCAAGTAAAGCAGCGGAAAAATAAAGAACACAACGATATGATGACCCAGGAAAACCAAACCGGTAAAAAACCTGGGGAGGATTTAACCTAGCTATCCTCAAGGTAAAATAGCAAATCCATTAGAAAGAATTGAAGTTTACACAATAAGACTTAGACCACTAACATCCTATTGCTACCCAAGTGTAGGAAACTTACTACCACGACCACGTGACAGCTCCGAGATCCACGGACTCCTTCTTTCTTTAATCTTTGCAAAACACAAACACCACCGTTTGTGACTTTAAGACTCCACTCAAAGGTTTAGCAACACAAACTCTCCTGTTTGTGACTCCAAGACCACCCTTGAAGGTTTAGATCATCAGCTCCTTTGATGACTAGAGAAGGCAGCAACTTCAACAATACCGGATCTTGAGATTCTTCAAGGAACAACACCGGTAGAAGTTATAAGAGAGGTTTTAGGAACCAAAACCCTAAATACAAAAGAGACACACTCTTCTCTCTCTAAAAAGCCTTGTAAAAAACGTGCTTAGGGTTTCCTTTATATAGTGGGAGAAGTAGATTTGAAACCCTAATCCTTAATGGGTTAGAACTGCTGTTTGGGCCAACTTAAAATTCTGCAGATACGATTCTCAATCGGTCGAGCCTGTTTTTCGATCGATCGAACCAGGCAGATTCTGAAATCTTCTTTCTGCAGCTTGTATGTTCTTGTGTGCTCACGATTTGCCAATTATTCTAAGCTTTTAGAACCTAACAAGTTCTTATTTTCCATCTACAAGAATGACTTGAAAACTATGTCGGATATGCTTTACAGGGCGACCAAATACATGAATGCGGAAGATGCACTGTTGGCCTGAGAAGAGGAGCCTCCCAAGAAGAGGGAAAGGCAAGAGGACGCGCGACAGGATAAGGGACGAAAGGCGCCTCGGATAGGAGAAGGCCGAGACAACAAACACCCAAAGCCCCCCGCTGGGAAATTCACAAGCTTCACCCCGTTGACGGCTCCGATTAACCAAGTCCTAATGCAGATCAAGGACAAAGGGTCCCTGACGTTTCCGAGAAAACTGAAGGGAGACCTCAACAGATGCCCTAAAGACAGGTACTTCCGCTTCCACCAAGACCACGGCCACGACACCGCTGACTGTTACAATTTGAAGCAGCAGATCGAAGCCCTGATTAGGTAAGGAAAGTTGCAGAGGTTCGTCAGCCGAGAAAGAATAGAAGCACCTCGACAGGAACAAGTCCCCCACTGGGATAATGAGCATCCCAGACCGCCTATAGGAGACATAAGGATGATCATTGGGAGTGCGGGAGCCGTCGGCTTAATGAAGAAGGCTCGGAAAGCCTACCTCAGAGCAGTTCAGAATGTCCAAGCTGCAGGCGTGGTCCAGAAGAAGCCGCGAGTCAACAGCCCCACTATTGAGTTCACAAATGAAGATGCCCAACGTCTTCATCATCCACACAACGACGCCCTTGTCGTCAACGTCCGGCTAGGGGACTATAACACGTACCGGGTCCTGATCAACAACGGAAGCTCCGTAGACATCCTCTACTACCTGGCGTTCCAACAGATGCAGATCGACAGAGAACGCCTGGTACCTACCAACGCCCCGCTCATCGGGTTCAGAGGGACGAGAGTATACCCCCTCGGCGCCATCACCTTGCCAGTCACAATTGGGGAATATCCCCGGCAAGTCACCAAGGATGTTACCTTCCTCGTCGTCGACTGCTCCTCCGCCTACAACGCCATCATAGGGCGACCTACCCTCAATGCATGGAAGGCTGTGACTTCAACCTACCCCCTGATGGTTAAGTTCCCCACAGAGAACGGTGTGGGGGAGCTACGGGGAGACCAGGTGGCCGTGCGAGAATGCTACGTTGCGATGGTAAAAATGAACAGCTACTTACAAGCAATGAACATAGAGCAGCGAGTGGAGGCAGAACCCGTAGAGGAGCTCGAAGAAATAGCCCTCGACGAGTCCAGGCCAGACAGGAACACCAGGATCGGCGCTTTCACCAGCCCTGCGGCTCGCCAAGCACTCATAGTTTTCCTCAGGGAAAACCAAGATGTGTTCGCCTGGAGTCACGAGGACATGCCGGGAATCGACCCTTCAGTCATGGTATATAGGCTGAACGTGTCACCGACTTTTCGGCCCGTCCGGCAGAAGAAGCGAGTGTTTGCCCTAGAGCGAGACCAAGCAGTAGCAGAAGAAGTCGGCAAACTACAGAAGGCGGGTTTCATACGGGAAGTATACTATCCCGACTAGCTAGCCAATGTAGTGATGGTCAAAAAAGCTAGTGGGAAATGACGCATGTGTGTTGACTTCACAGACCTGAACAAGGCGTGCCCCAAGGATAGCTACCCCCTCCCACGAGTCGACATGCTGGTGGACTCTACGGCCCGACACCAGCTGCTGAGCTTCATGGACGCCTTTTCAGGGTACAATCAGATCCGGATGGTCGTGGCAGATCAAGAGAAGACCTCATTCGTTACCAGCCAAGGTCTTTTCTATTATAGGGTAATGCCATTCGGACTAAAGAATGCGGGTGCCACATATCGAAGACTCATGAACAAAATGTTCGCCAACCAAATAGGAAGGAATGTTCAGGTATACGTCGACGACATGCTAGTAAAGAGCCGAATGGAGGAGAACCATTTGAAAGACCTCGAAGAAACATTCGACCCCCTCCTCTACTACAACATGAAGCTCAACCCGACGAAGTGCGCATTCGGAGTGACGGCGGGAAAATTTCTAGGCTTTATGGTGTCTCAAAGAGGCATCAAGGCCAACCCAAACAAGATCCGAGCTATAATGGAGATGGCCCCCCTGAAGAACGTGAAAGAGGTACAAAGCTTGAATGGGAAGGTGGCCGCCCTGAACAGGTTCGTGTCAAGGGCGACAGAAAAATGCCTACCCTTCTTTCGCACTGAAGAAAACTTTCGAGTGGACAGATGAATGCCAAAAGGCGTTTGAAGAGCTGAAGGCCTACCTCTCTTCACCGCCATTACTGAGCCCCTCACAACTGGGGGAAGAGCTTTTTCTCTATCTGGCCGTGTCCCCAGCAGCCGTTAGCACGGCCTTAGTCAGAGAGGAAGACAAGGTCCAGAAACTTGTGTACTACGCCAGCCGGGCATTTTGCGGAGCGGAGGAAAGGTATCCACCCATGGAGAAGCTTGCCTTCGCCTTGGTTACAGCTGCTCGAAAGCTTAAGCTGTACTTCTAAGCTCATACAATAGTTGTCCTAACTGACAAGCCCTTGCGGCGGGCGATGAATAACCCAAAAGCCGCTGGTCGCCTGGCCCTGTGGGCGATCGAGTTGACCGAGTTCGACATTCGGTATAGCCCACGCACCGCCATCAAAGGGCAAGTCGTCGCTGACTTTATCGCTGAGTTCACCAGCGTAGCAGACCAGGGGGCAGACGGATGCCCTCCATGGAGCATACATACAGACGGGTCGTCAACTAGGCAGGCCGGTGGAGTAGGTGTCTTACTTCACTCCCCCAAGGGAGAACGGATCGAATGCATGATCCACCTGGACTTCCCTACCACCAATAACGAAGTAGAGTACGAAGCTTTGATAACCGGGATCGACCTCGCCAGAGCAACAGGGGCCGCAAAAGTAGTAGTCTACTACGACTCCCAGATCGTCGTCAACCAAGTGAATGGAGACTATGAATGTAGAGGCGACAAGATGAAAAAATATCTCCATCAAGCGAAGAGAAGGGTGGACGAGTTGAAGGCAGAGATAGTCCAAATCCCCAGAGAAGAAAATGAGCAAGCCGACCGCCTTGCCAAAGCCGCTTCATCGGAACATATGACCACCCCTGACAATGTGCTCTCTTTTGTACAGGTTTCTGCGCTAATAGACTCTGTCAATATGCAGGAAATAGGCTCCAAAAGTAATTGGACCATGCCATTAGTCTCTTATCTGAAAGATGGCGTCCTGCCAGACGAAAAAGAAGCCGCTAGAAGGCTGAAGGTCCAAGCGGCGAGGTTCGTATTGATGAAGGACGTCCTGTACAAAAGGAGTTTCTCTCGCCCATACCTCAGGTGCTTGGGTCCAGAGGAAGTAGACTATGTCATGAGGGAAGTGCACGAGGGAATATGCGAAAATCATTCAGGGTCACGGTCATTGGCGCACAAGCTGATTCGAGCAGGATACTACTGGTCCACTATGCAAAAAGATACCCAAGCTTACGTCAAAGCCTGCGACAAGTGCCAGAGGTTCAGCAACATCATCAGACAACCATCCGAAGAGCTGACCCCCATGACAGCCCCATGGCCGTTTGCTCAATGGGGACTGGACATCATAGGCCCATTCCCGACAGCTATGCGACAACTGAAGTTCCTGGTGGCAGGCATAGACTACTTCACGAAATGGGTAGAAGTTGAAGCCTTGGCCACTATCACAGAGAAAAACATACGAAGCTTTGTTTGGAGGTCTATCATATGCAGGTTTAGGATTCCCAGAGTACTAGTCTCGGACAACGGGAAGCAATTCGACAATAGCTCCTTCCAAGAGTTCTGCTCGCAGTTGGGAATAAAGAATCATTACTCTCCCCCGCCTACCCCCAGGCCAACGGCCAAGTAGAAGTGACGAACCGATCCTTGCTTAAGATTATCAAGACTCGGCTCGAGGTGCCAAAAGGGATTTGGCCTGAGGAACTACCCAGCGTACTATGGGCATACAGGACAACAGCAAGGACCCCTACAGGAGAAACACCATTCCGGCTAACCTACGGGAGCGAGGCAGTCATCCCAGCCGAAGTAGGACTCACAAGCTACAGGGTAAACGCTCACGATGAAGGTAAGAACGATGATGCCTTGCGCCTACAGCTCGACCTAATCGACGAAGTCAGAGCAGTAGCAGAACAAAGACTAGTGCAGTATCAAGATCGCATGGCTAAACACTACAACTCCCGAGTCAAACACAGGGACCTCTAAGTCAGAGACCTTGTTCTAAGAAGGGTCATGGGCGCCACTAGAGACCCCGCCCAAGGAAAGCTTCGCCCCAACTGGGAAGGACCTTATCGGGTAACGTCATGGCCAAGAAAGGGCACCTACCATTTGGAAACACTGGAAGGACAGAAACTACACCATCCATGGAATGCTGAGCATCTACGAAAGTACTACCAGTAAAGAAGAATGGCATTAAAAGCGAGAGCCTCCTACTTCTAGTTTGCCTTAATGTATTTTGGGAACCTGATAGGGCATGTTTCTCCCCTTCTTGAAATTATACAAGATTCAGAAATTTATTCAAAGTCTCTCCTATACTTTGCTAAGTGTTGAACATAAAAACCTGTAAAGTATAAAAGCCGACGGTCTAAAAGGCTGACGGCCCAAAACGACGCTGTCCTAAGAAGCTACACGACATAAAAGCCTGTTAAGCATAAAAGCTGACAGCTTAAAAGCCAACGACACTATCCTAAATAAATACAAAGCGTAAGGCCAGTTAAGCATAAAAGCTGACGGCTTAAAAGCTGACGACATTATCCTAAAAAGGATAAAAGGCATAAAAAGCCTAAGTATAAAAGCCGACGGCATCAAAAGACAACGGCCAAAAGCCGACGACATAATCCTAAAAAGGATAAAAGGCATAAAAAGCGCAAGTATAAAAGCTGACGGTATAAAAAGACGACGGCCAAAAGCCGACGATACAATCCTAAAAAGGATAAAAGGCATAAAAAGCCCAAGTATAAAAACTGACAGTCTAAAAAGACGACGGCCCAAAACTAACGGTACTATCCTAAGTGGATATGCAAGGCAAAAAAAGCCTAAGTACAAAGTCGACGATCTAAAAAGACGACGGCCCAAAACCAACGATCTATCCTAAGCGGATATGCAAGGCAAAAAAGCCTAAGTATAAAGCCGACAGTCCTAAAAGATAATTGTTTACAAGCTGACGGCTCTATCCTAAATGTATAAAAAGGCACAAAAGCCTGTTAAACATGGGAACTGACAACCTCATTGGAAGGTTATGACTTCAACATAAAAAGCATCAAAATTCCAAGATTAAGCTACCATGAAATGACAAAAAAAGAAGAGGAAATCATCCACAAAGCTTAAGTAAAAGCAAGCAATACATACAAGGACGAGTTTGAAATAGAAAGTACATTAATAAAAATGCCTTTAAAGGCAACACTGTTCATGATGGTTCAAAAATTAATCTTTCTATAAAAAAGTACAAGTCTACTCGACGGGGGAACCAACAATTTTTACTTTGTCATCTTTGTCTTGGGCATGAACCTGGACGGCTGTCTCCGCTTCGTCGTCTCTGTTCCCGTCACCTTTAACATTTTGATCTTCATCAAATAAACAATCCGTGCTTCCAGAAGCAACAAGGAGGACGGATGTCTGAGCTTGAGCCTCATCAATGCTCACATTGGAGATATCCAGCTCTGGGTGAGATGCCTTTACTTGACGGAGAGCATCGTCAAAGCCGTTGGCGAAGGTGCTGCCTAACTCCGTCAGGTAAACATCAAAATCACGGTACTCTTTAATGGCTTCCTCCTTTGCCTGACGGAGTTGGTCCTTGGCAGATAGAATTTCTTTCTCTTTGTCGCCAAGAACCTTTTGCAGCACCTCCATCTACTTCTCTAATTCAGCCCTTTCTTCCTCTGACATGGCTAGCTTCTTTTCAATAACCACCTTCTAGGCTTTGAATTGAGCTAGCTCGTCCTTTGTCTCAGCTGCCTTAGCCCGTACATGACCCAGAGCCGTCTCATGGTGAACACAACGGTCCATCAGGCCCTTCATCATAACCACGGCCTAGAATGGGAAAAGGTTAGGTCAGACAGGACGGTAAGAAAAAAAAAATCGACAGATAGTGGATTTACTTGGGCAAGGTTGAAGAGGCTCGTCTCACCCATTGCCTCCGTCGCATGGTTTCCAAGGTCTTCATAGTCTTCCGACGTCATGATTGAAGACAGCTTCTCCAAGGCGTACTTGGAATCCTCGCGAAGGAGGACGAGTGGCTTCTCTACGTTGGGGACCGGGCCACCCGTCATCAAGCCCTTTCCCTTGCCGTGTTTGACGGGGACTGTCTTCTTTGCCTCCGCCTCAAGACCAACGACGATCTCAGTCATGACCTTTGGCTTCTTAATATGACAGTCTGTCTCCTGGCTGGTCTTCCTTTTAATGACGGGCAGCTTGGGGACATCGGTTCCACCCGTCTGGCCACCATTCTTCCTAACAGCTGCTTGTTGTTTAATGATAGCTCTCCTCTTGGCATCGTCCATTTCTGCAAAAGACGACTGTACATAAGTCAACGACTTTAAAAACATAAATGTAATATTCAAGTGAACAGACTTATGTGCTCGAACTTGTGTCTTGTATCTTAACGCTTCCTCAGACGGTTCAGGTCTGTCGCAGTGCCAATGAATGGTTTTGAGGCTCACCAATTCAGCCCAAGACCTGTCTTCTAATTTAGTTTTTTGGAAAATTTTCTCCAAAAAACTCCACTGCTTAAGGGTAACTTGTGGACGGTCTGCAGAAAGAAGACGATTAGAAATCAACGGTGCTTAGAATTTAAAAGAAAAAAGGAGGAACAGATGCATACCAGACGGGAATAATACACCCTATGTTGTGTCAACCGGTATGCACTCAGTCTCACCAGGATGACACATCCATTCACTACCGTCCATAAAAAAGTACCTAGACTTCCAGTCCCTATTGGAATCTGGAGTGTCACTCACTAGTCTTAATAACGGAATCCTCGCTACAAAACTGTACATTCCTTTTGATTTTGTAATTTCGACTGGACGGTAACAATGGAAGAACTCTTCCACTGTTAGCCTTTTCTTTCCTTTGGAAATTTTTCTGTACAGGACCTTTACCCCCAGGAAAACCCTCCAAGCATTTGGGGAAACTTGGTTGACGGACAATCCTAGATAATGGAGGAGTTGACGGTGTAGTTGACTCAAGGGAAACCTCAACCCAACCTTGAGCATTTGCTCATAGATCCCGACACCCTTGACACTGTAGTAATAACACTTCTCTGATTTATTGGGTAGACGGAGAGGTATGTTGACGGGTATCTGGTACTTGTTCCTAAGTGTTTTGAAGTGAGACTCTTTAATTGTGGACGAAAAATCATTTACCGTCCATAGTGAAAGCATTATAAACTTCCTCATCCCATCAGAGTCTATGACGGACTGAATTTGTGGTTCGTTTTCCCCTAAACCGTCACTAAGGTTACTTTCTATCCTATCACTACTTGAGGAAGAAAAGGTGGTAGATGAACTCTCTTCACTTGAAGTGTTAGGATCTCTTGGACCCGACGGATGAAGATCATCATAGCCCACTCCGTCGCGGACAAACGACTGGTTACTAGACAGACATCTGTCACCTACTTGTGACGGAAAACCCTAAGTTTAACTAGTCTAAAGATATTTAACGGTGATAAAGATGAATGAATCAATAATAAATACTTACTGGTTGCGTTTGTTGTTGGAGAATGTAATCGACGGATATACGAACGTGACGGAAGAGTAGGTTGACGGATCAAACGTTTTTGGCTAGGTGAACGGATGCGCTCTGATAGTTTGATTTCAGTGAAAAGTGAAAAATGAGGGAGGAAAAGGGAGATTTATATATGAGGAGTAGTGCGGAAGGCGAGGGGATGCCTTGTTCTTGGCACACAGTCATTAAGTTGACGACACGTGTCCTACATTAATTACCGTATGGCAGCAGGTCTAGTCAGGTCTCTCTCTCATTGTGAACTGAAACTGTCATCCCATTAGTTTGTCTCCTATGGGGTCACGAACTGATGGGCTGAGGGGGCACTTGATAGGGATAAAACGCCTATTAGACGCCGGCAGCCTGCGTAAGCTGACGGTGGGATGTAGGCTGACGGACGTAGACGACGAACGCGTCACCTTGACGAGACGAGGCTTAAGAAAGCTGACGGGAGTAATGAACGAAGGGGTGAGGCTGGAGGCACTAAGGCGTATCTTGTGATGTACGCTTTCATGAGAAAATGAGTCTTGCCACGTACGCTCATACTTGACAGATGTCTTGCGTAGCATGATTGCTCGGAGAAAATGGGGCTTTAGCCCCATTTTCAGAACTATTTAGTTAGTAGTTCGATTTTACAAACTATATTGGTTACTAACATCTTGAGTCTCAAAGACTCGATTTTGGGCCTATAAATCGAGTCTTTGATGCTCGATTTCCATGACCCAGTGAGTCTAATGCGACATTTAGTCTGACGTGGCGAACCCTTGGAAATCGAGTCTTACAGACTCGATTTCCAGAATACTCAAAACAAAAAAAATCAAAAAAAGTTTAAGCCCACAAGAAACAAAGACTGAGGAAGACGAAGTGGAAGACAGAACACATGCAATTTCTCATCAGAGAACAAAGAGAAAATACAGAAGAAAAATAGAGAAAATAGAGAAGAAAAATCAGAAGGACAAAAACCCATAACACCTTTTCTCATCGGAGAAGAAATAGATCAGATCGGAGAGAGATGAAGATCGGGGGAGAAGAAGGGGCTGGCGCTAGAAAATAGAGCGGAAAAATCAGAAGGACAAAAACCCATAACACCATTTTCTCATCGGAGAAGAAAGAGATCAGATCGGAGAGAGATGAAGATCGGGGGAGAAGAAGGGCCTGGGCTGCGCGGGCCTGAGCTGCGCCGGCCTGGGCTGCGCTAGCTTGGGCTGCGCGCGGCCTGGACTGCGCCGGCCTGGGTGCAGCGTGGCCTGGGTGCTGTCCTGGGTAAGTTGTGTTTTTGGCCTAGGTGCTGTCCTGGGTAAATTGTGTTTCTGGTGTGCTGTCGCAGGCAACCAAAAATAA